>VIAB01000153.1:233385-247176 GCA_009801035.1 Oophaga pumilio
CTCTGTAGGAAGATCAATCTTGTGCAAGCCTAGATAGGTCCACCTAGGTTTACTCCATCGTTATCTTGATAGTATCAATCCATCGGGTTGCTAGTCTTCCTCTTTGCCTTGTTCCTTCTATTCTTCCGACCATGATGTCCTTCTCCAGTGACTGCTCTCTTAATATGATGTGTACGAAGTAGGCAAGTTGTCACTTGGTGATCCTGGCTTCGAGTGACATGTCTGACTTGATTTGTTCCAAAATTCATTTGTTTGTTCTTCTTGCCATCCATGGTATTGATAGCATCCATCTCCAACACCACATTTCGAAGGTGTTGATTCTTCTTCTGTCTTGTTTCTTTATCATCCAGATATCGTATCCATATGTCACTACAGAAAAGATCAGACTATGTACAAAAGTGTCTTCGTCACCAGTGAAATGTTCCTCGATACTAATAAACAAAAAATAAATGGGTTAAAGAGGTTTTGACCTCTCTGACCTTTCCCTGCACCTGCGCACTGCAGTACTCTGGCTCTGCCCTCAACAGGGCAGAGCAGTGCCCCTGCGCCAGAGCCGCGACGGGAAGCAAAGAAGAGGACTTCTTCGCTAGAAGATGGGAGGCGCCGGACCGGACCGCGACTCCCTCCGGACCGCCCCTGGGTGAGTATAATCTAACTCGTTTGTCTAATCTTTCAGGTTACAATGGGGGCTTATCTACAGCATTACAGAATGCTGTAGATAAGCCCCTGATGGCGGTGGCCGCATCTCATAGTCGAAAAATGAGGTGACAGATTCCCTTTAAAGGTGATTTTGAAGATCCTAACCAAATTGTCCAAAATAAGAGAATGGTATGGAATTAAAACTAAAAAGTACAGTAACCTATTAAATATTTTGTAACACCTATGCCATCAGTTTGGTTCTACCCGCTGGTCTTTACTTGGTTGAAGTTATGATTAACTACTGGCATTTACTTATGTGACTGCTGCAGGCTGACAAAAATGGACCTCAGTGGTCATGTGCTGTAACGCTAAGAACAGTGATTGGCTGAAGCAGCAATGTAGATAGACAGGTGATTTAACAGATGAGTATATGATCGGCTGCAGCCCAGAAATGGTGACATCTAAAATACCTTTTCATTTTAAAAATACTATGGTATATACTGGAAAACCTCTTTAGTTATTATTTTAATTAAAATCCATAATTGTGATTGTGACATAACTATTAATGACATATTTATATCTATTTAATTGACCATATGTTTAGTGCCAAGATTTCCAACACCAGAAAATACAGATGTGAGACTTCAGTGCAGAATAACTTCCTTACATCTGCTAACCATAGTTATTAGTTCCTGTGTTCATGTTGCCTAATCCCAATGACATTTCATTGGCTTCCTGCTGTGAAGTCCATTTCTTGACTTTTTTACAAATGAGGCCTTGTTATCCATCTGAGAGAAGAAAAGTACATCACAATTTGACATCACATTTGCCTAATGTGCTGTAATATAAGCTGGTAACTGAAAGATGGCCTTCCTTCTGTAGAACGGAGAAAGGGAGGGAGAAAACAACAGAATGGAGAGACTGAGCACATGGAAACAGATAAAGACATGAAGAGCGGCTAACTGAAAACTAGAAGGAAATCCACCATAGTAATCCCATTTGTGTAGATATTACACATGTATATAATAGGTATTATTATTATTATTATTCATTTTTGTAGCGCCATTTATTCTATGGCGCTTTACATGTGAGAGGGGGCGAATATAGGCAAGTACAATAAATATGAGCAATACAGTACGCACATAAGTACAGAAGGAGAGAGGACCCTGCCCGCGAATGCTCACAGTCTACAGGGGATGGGTGAGGATACACTAGGAGAGGTTAGAGCTGGTCGTGCGGCGGTTCAGTAGACTGAGGATCACTGCTGGTTGTAGGCTATGTTTGCTTATATATTTTATATACAGTTTTCAGCTTATATTTATACAGTATTCAGCATAAATGAGTACACCCCCTTTGAAGTGTAAGATTTTAATCAATATCTCAGTGAACAAGAGAACAATTTCCACAATTTTGACAACACTGAATTTCAATACGACATTTTTTTTAGCCCACAACATGAAAGTATTGTTAATAATATAACTTTTCATTACAAAACCTTCATTTTCCTCAAATTAATTGATGCTAAATTAAGTACATCCCACATCAAAAACTGCTACATCTAATATTTTGTATGATCTCAATGATGTTTACGGACAGCACCAAATCATCTAGGCATGGAATGAACAAGATGGCGACATATTGCTACATTTATCTTTTTCTGTTCTTCATGAATGACCTCTTTTAGAGTCTGGATGGTGAATTGAGAGGGTTGTTCCACTTGTCTCTTCAGAATTTCCCATAGCTGTTTCAGTTGGGTTCAGATCTGGAGACGTACTTGGCCACTGAATTAGTTTCACCCTGTTCTTCAGAAATGCAGCATGTGTTTTGGATCACTGTCATGTTGGAAATGTTCACATCTACCAAAGGCATGGAGTGATGGTATCATCTTCTCTTTCAATATATAGCAGTACAACTGTGAATACATGATACCTTCAAAGAATGTAGCTTCCCAGCACCAGCAGTACTCATGCAGCCTCACACAAAGACACTGCCACCACCCTATTTCACTGTATCCAACATGCATTTAGAAAATCGAACTTGGAAAATGCATGATGCCTACAGCGGAAAATGTTAGTGGCAGTGTCCTTATGTGGAGCTGCATGAGTGCTGCTGGAGTTGGGAAGCTACATTTCATTGATGGTTTTGTAAAGGAATAGAAAAGCTGCCCATAATCCCTCTTGAAGATTTGGTGGTTATGTTGTTTGTCTATTTTCTGCCCTGTTGCAGACAGGGTTGACAACTCGGAGCAGCCTTATTGGGTGGAGTTACATGGACACCAACAGGAAAGCAATTTCCTGTTATTAGTCAGATAGGGCATGCAGTCTAAAATTCTGAATAATCACAGTTTTATTTACAAAACTATAAACTTTTATCATTTTTAAAAGTAATACTTTCAATTTTAATATTTGGATTCATTATAAATCTGGATTTGTGCACATCCACTCCTTTAGCCCCTTAATGAACTAACAGGTTCATCACATTGTGGTACTGCTACGATACATGCAAAATTATCCTCATTTTGCATCATCATTGTATCATAGCAGGTATAGTGCTGTTTAATCTCAAGCCTTAATTCATCGAAGCAATTATGCCAAAATTCTATTGTAAATTGCTTTGAAAAGTCATGAAGCTTTTGTTCAACATAGTTATACAAAAATGTTGAGACTTCTTTTCACACTAGTCTCATCTAAAATGGGAGGAGCTGGGATTGCAGGGTGGCATGACAGGTCAGCTATAAATATCAGAGACTGACCGTCACTTCCAAACAGAGAACAGGTGTGAACAGGTGCTTACTAAGAGTAGCCATCTCCATATGTAACCAACAAATAAAGTAGCACTCTGTAACACTATAGCAAGCAAACATGAAATATATGAATGTGGAATTGTATTACTGCTCTAGAAAATAGGAAAAAAACAAGATATTTAGCGCAAAAATTGGCCAATTCATTTCTGCCCAGGAGCAACAACAAGGTGATGCTCCTTGCTGGGACACCTGTTCTCTGTTTGGAAGTGACGGTCAGTCTTTGATATTTGTATAGATAGGCTCTCTGACGGAGCACTCTACTCATCAGCCTATGGTGGTTGTTATCACAGCAGGAGCCTTCCTAGCCATATAAATGTAGGCTATCAGCTCAGGAGAGGAACCACATTAGGTTAGGTACTCATCAAGAAGATTCACTTGTAGTTGCAGCTGGGCACACATTGCTAACTATCTTCATTGTTAGGGTCTGCGGAACGCACCTAATAGATATAGTAGAGAGGTGCGTTCACAGCCCGGGGTCCACCGTGCAGGCAGAGCCCGCTGCTAGTAACATGGCGAAGGTAGCGAACTCTGTTATCTTGCAGATTCGCTAAAATAAACGCCGTAGCGCGCTGTGGCAGTTAGTGCGAACTCTGTTAATCCCCAGAGCCGCTAACGGGAATGCCACAGCGCTATATGGCGATAAGTGCGAACTCACTTAGCTTCAGTGAGCCGCAAAGTAAAACGCTAGGGTGCTGACCAGCGTTATAAAGCGAACCCTGTTGCGTCACAGAGCTGCTGAGAAAAAGACTGTGTCCTGTTAGACTCACAGGGAACACAGATGACTGCTAAGCGGATTGCAGTCTGAGGTCATGCAGTCAGAACACAAGAAACAATCTCCTCACTGGAGTAGCCGGTATTCTAATGGCGTTTTCAGCCGAGCCCTGAACACGTGCATACAATCTCCTCACCGGAGGTGCCGGTATTCTAGGGGCTTATTTCAGCCAGACCTAACCACATACATACATGACCTCACTGGCGCAAGCACGTAACAGATTTGATACTAGCGCATGGCGGCCCAGCCATGCCACCCTTTTATGGTAACAGCTACAGGACCTGCCAGAAAAAGGACCAATGAGAAACTGTTCCAAAACACATGTAGTTTCAGGACCTTCCTGGCGGACCAATAGGAGCTGCTGCAGTACCTGAACATGTGACCCCTGATCTCCAATGAGAGATCTTACCCTGGGCATGCTCAGAAGGGGAAATGCAGGATTTCGTCCCAAAGACGTCTGCTCCAGCACTGGCTATAATAGAAGATCCAGGAGGGACAGCAGCATGTCTCTGCACAGAATTGGAATGAGCAAGACGCTGGGACCAATGTCTCTGCTGCGCAGGCTCCACTGTGGCCGGAGATGGATGGGGGACCGCAGTGGGACTGGTTTGAGACTCCCCTTGTGCAGCAGCAGGAACACTAACATTCATTTTTTCCTATTTTCTAGAGCAGTAATGCAATTCCAGTTTCATATATTTCATATTCGCATGCTATAGCGTTACAGAGTGCAACTTTTTTTGTTAGTTGTGACAAGCTATGGCATTCCTTACACCAGAAATATTACTGCAGTCCCTGACTGTGTGGCAAACCACATGGAGAGACACAACACTGGTTAGACATAGATACTCCTGATTCTCATTTATCAAGAGGAAGACTCACACATTCAGCCAAATGTTGCATACCTTGAGAATGGCATACATTTTCTCACTAATTTTGGCTAAGTTCAGAGTGCGGCCTCTTTGACTCAAATATATATATACATACTGTATATATTCAGAATAAAGTCAGACTTAATTAAACATCACATTATTACACTACAGTCCAGTTAACTGTATTTAATGGTATTAAAGGGAATCTGTCAGCAGTTTTATGTTGTCATTTTGATACCATCTCTGTTTTATCTGCTGCAGATCAAGCAGTATACGAATGCTGAGCCCTGTATAACCCCAACCACAGGACTACTGGGCTTTTTGTATTCAGTGTACATTAACAAAAAGCTGCTAGACAATGGTGGGGTTGGGGTCACAAAGAGCAGAAGGACTAGATGGAACCAGAAACCTAGACCATTAAAGGGAATCTGTCACCACTTTTTTGGAATATCATGTTAAAATATCATTCAATTCAGTGATACCCCATGACTCCCCACCTTTGATCAATAAACACCGTTTATATTCCTCCCATGGTGTATGTAAATCAGCTCGATGGGCGGGGCTTATTGTCCATCTTTCTCCCCATCCTGCTTGCTCTACGCATTTCTTTCTTGTAATTTCTGCATTCGCGTTGAGTTACCGTGCATTCGCAATCAAACAGCCTTTCACGCATGTGCAGTATGCTTTGCCCAACTGTAGACAAAGCATAAACTCAGTATTGCGCATGCGCCAGCATACGCGATTACTTTGTATGTACCGAAAGTATACTTCGCACCGAAGTATACTTCCGGGCCATAGAAAGCAATCGCATATGCCGGCGCATGCGCAACACTGTTTTTCAGCTTTGCCCACAGTTGGGCAAAGCATACTGCACACGCGCGAGAGACCATTTGAATGCGCACGCGTTGTAACTCAACACGAACGCAGGATATTCACAGAGAATAATAGGCACAGCAAGCCAAGGAGGGGGGTGGATATGGACAATAAGCCCCGCCCATCGGACAGGACCAAGCTGATTTGCATACAACGTGGGAGGAATATAAATGGTATTTATTGTTCAAAGGTGGGGAGTTAAGGGGTATCAAAAGTACTGTTATAATGCAGAGTTGGCACTAAATTGAATGATATTTTAACATGATATGCCAAAAAAGTGGTGACAGATTCCCTTTAATGATAATCTCCTGCTGATAAAACACTGATTTTATTTTCAGAATAATACTCAGCTTTGTAAGCGCACATCTTTTGACTCAGGTTCTCTGATGCTACATCATTCCTCTTTCAGATACCGTATATGTACTGTGCATGTCGTGTTTCCCCCTTTGATGTGGGCTCTGGCTCGGAGCCCACATCTTTCCCGACATGTCAGCTGTTTTGTGGGATTGCACAGTTATTTGCAATTTCACCAAACTTGGAATTTTTTCCTGTTTTCCAGTACATAATATGGTAAAACCAATGGTGTTGTTCAAATGTACAATTCGGCCTGCAAAAAACAAGCCCTCACATGGCCATATTAACAGAAAAATAAAGACGTTATGGCTCTGGGAAGAAGGGGAGCAAAAAACAAGCAAAAAAATGAAAAAGGGCTCCGTCATGTAGGGGTAAAAAGTAATGGACTTAGGTTTGGTATGACAAACTCGTCTGTCCATTTGTTGATCCACAAAGACATCCTTTTATTCATTAAGGTCAGTATTGCAGTTTTTCTGTCTGTAAAAATACTTTGAGAAGACCATGATTTTTTTTGTAGCTGGAGAGGCATGTATACAGCTTATTTTGACTGTAAGGCCGGGGTCACACTTGAGAGTGCAATGCGAGAAACTTGTGCGAGTCTCTCGCATCAATACTCGGCACTGCCGCAGGCACTCAGGACTGGAGTGTGTGGCTGCATGTACAGTATTTCTATGCAGCTGAACGCTCCGGTCCAAACCGCCAGAGGCAGTTCCGGGAATTGAAACAAGAAACTCACACGAGTTTCTCGCATTGCTCTCGCAAGTGTGACCACGGCTTAAGGCTGGAGTCACACTAAACGTATGAAAAATCGGTCCGAGTCTCCTTGCCGAGAGTCGCACAAGTGTAATGTGAGTGTCATGCGAGCACAATCTGATAATCTGATTTTTCACACCTGGCATCCGATTTACATCCGAATGCAGTGCAATTGCTGTCCGATTGCAATGCGATTTTAACATGAGCTTTTACATACAGCAATTCTCTATGTCAGTTACACATCATTTTCGAAGGAAATATTCATCAAAACACATACATATACACAGCTCTGGCAAAAATGAAGAGACCACTGCACAGTTTTATAAAAATCAGCTTCTCTACATGTCTGACAGCCATTCCATTCCAGTGTCAGTTGAGTTCCAACCAGAGTACAACTCATTCTACTTAATGTGCTTCTGATTAGGTGATCACCTGAACCAAATCTTATTTAACAAAGGAAAGTATAAAAAACACTGCTGTGTTGTTCATAATCCTCTTGCAATAGGACAAGCTGGATGGCAAAACAAGTGCTAGTAATATCCCAAAAGTAATAGGAATGAAAATATAACTTTTAACCATGCCAAAGGAGTTGAAAAGAAAAGTCTTCAGTGAGGAAAAGAAGGGCTCAATTCTGGCTTTACTAGCAGAGGGATACAGTGAGTGTCATGTTGCCTCCATCCTTAAAATTTCTAAGACGGCAGTCCATTACAACAAAGTCAAGCAGCAGACATTGGAGACAACAAAGCTACAGACCAGCGGAGGACAAAAACGACTCTCCACTGACCGGGATGACTGTCATCTTTTTTGAATGTCACTCAGCAACCGCAGGATGACATCAAGTGACCTGCAAAAGGAATGCCAAATGGCAGCTGGGGTGAAGTGCACGGCAAGAACAGTTCGTAACAGGCTCCTAGAGGAGGTGTCTTGCACCCACTGTGAAATTTGGTGGTGATGATCTGGGCATGCTTCAGCAAGGCTGGAATTGGGCAGGTTAATCTTTGCAAAGGACGTTTGAATCAAGACGCATACAAGGTTATCCTGGAAAAACAGTTGATACCTTCTGCTCAGATAATGTTCCTCAACTCTGAGGACTCGTTGTTCCAGCAGGACAATACACAATGCCACACAGCTAGGTCAATCAATGTGTGGATGAAGGACCACAACATCAAATCCTTGTCATGGCCAGCCCAATCTCCAGACCTGAACCCCATTGAAAACCTCTGGAATGTATTCAAGAGGAAGATGTATAGTCACAAGCCATCAAACAAAGAACTGCTTAAATTTTTGTACCAGGAGTGGCATAAGGTCACCCAAAAGCAGTGTGAAAAACTAGTGGAAAGCACGCCAAGATGCATGAAAGCTGTGATTAAAAATCATGGTTATTCCACAAAATATTGATTTCTAAACTCTTCCTGAGTTAAAACATTAGTATTGTTGTTTCTAAATGATTATGAACTTGCTTTCTTAGCATTATTTGAGGTATGCAAGCACTGCACTTTTTTTTTTTTTTTTGACCATTTCTCATTTTCTGAAAATAAATACAAAATGTATTGCTTGGAAATACGGAGATATGTTGTCAGTAGTTTATAGAATGAAAGAGCATTTTACATTTTACTCAAAAATAAACCTATAAAAAGAAAAATCAGACAAACGGAAAATATTGCAGTGGTCTCTTAATTTTTGCCCGAGCTGTATGTACACTGCTCAAAAAAATAAAGGTAACACTTAAATAACACATCCTAGATCTGAATGAATGAAATATTCTCATTGAATACTTTGTTCTGCACAAAGTTGAATGTGCTGACAACAAAATCGCACAAAAATCATCAATAGAAATCAAATTTACTAACATATGGAGGCCTGGATTTGGAGTCACACCCAAAATTAAAGTGGAATGTAATGTCCTTAAAACAAGTCAAAATGATGCTCAGTAGTGTGTGTGTGGCCTCCATGTGCCTGTATGACCTCCCTACTGTACAATGCCTGGGCATGCTCCTGATGAGGCGGCGGATGGTCTCCTGAGGGATCTCCTCACAGACCTGGACTAAAGCATCCGCCAACTCCTGGACAGTCTGTGGTGCAATGTGACGTTGGTGGATGAAGCAAGACATGATGTCCCAGATGTGATCAATCGGATTCAGGTCTGGGGAATGGGCGGGCCAGTCCATAGCTTCAATGCCTTCATGTTGCAAGAACTGCTGACACACTCCAGCCATATGAGGTCTGGCATTGTTCTGCATTAGGAGGAACCCAGGGCCAACTGCACCAGCATATGTTCTCACAAGGGGTCTGAGGATCTCAACTTGGTACCTAATGGCAGTCAGGCTACCACTGGCGAGCACATGGAGGGCTGTGCAGCCCTCGAAAGAAATGCAACCCCACACCATTACTGAGCCACTGCCAAACCAGTCATTCTGAAGGATGTTGCAGGCAGCAGAGCACTCTCCACGGCGTTTTCAGACTCTGTCACGTCTGTCACATGTGCTCAGTGTGAACCTGCTTTCATCTGTGAAGAGCACAGGGCATCAGTGGCGAATTTGCCTATCCTGGTGTTCTGTGGAAAATGCTAAGCATCATGCACGGTGTTGGCCTGTGAGCACAACCTCCATCTATGGATGTCGGGCACTCAGACCATCCTCATGGAGTCGAGTTCTAACAGTTTGTGCAGACACATGCACATTTGTGGCCTGCTGGAGTTCATTTTGCAGGGCTCTGGCAGTGCTCCTCTTGTTCCTCCTTGCACAAAGGTGAAGGTAGCGGTCCTGCTGCTGGGTTATTGCCCTCCTACGCCCCCTCCACATCTCCTGGTGTCCTGGCCTGTCTCCTGGTAGTGCCTCCAGCCTCTGGACACTACGCTGACAGACACAGCAAACCTTCTTGCCACAGCTCGCATTGATGTGCCATCCTGGATGAGCTGCACTACCTGAGCCACTTGTGTGGGTTGTAGAGTCCGGCTCATGCTACCACGAGTGTGAAAGCACAACCAACATTCAAAAGTGACCAAAACATCAGCCAGAAAGCATTGGTACTGAGATGTGGTCTGTGGTCCCCACCTGCAGAACCACTCCTTTATTTAGTGTGTCTTGATAATTGCCATACAGTAAAGATGTATATCTTTGTACCATGTTAGCCAGTAGATAGAAAAATATTTAGAGTTGAGAGTCCTCAGTGGTTGATACCTTTTAATGGCTAACTGAAAAGATGGTAACAAATTGCAAGCTTTCGAGACTACTCAGGTCTCTTCATCAGGCATAGACTAATACAACATCTGAAGAATCACATATTTATACACAAAATAGCACAGAAAAAATGCAATAGGTAGGACAAGTGACGTGAAGCAGAATAGTCATTATTTCCATCTGTTGTCTATTCCATTTGTATAAGAGCATGTGCAATTGATTGTCAATCAGTGTTGCTTCCTAAGTGGACAGTTTGATTTTACAAAAGTTTGATTTACTTGGCGTTATATTCTGTTGTTTAAGTGTTCCCTTTATTTTTTTGAGCAGTGTATATACATATATATATATGTGTCTCACTGACATCAATATATCTATGTATTCTATGTGTATATATCAATTCTATCTATTCTATTCTAACCTGTCTGTGTGATTCTACTGTACGCGACTAATGAATTGCCGGCTTTTATTCTATCTATCTATCTATCTATCTATCTAATATATCTATTTTTATATACAGTACAGACCAAAAGTTTGGACACACCTTCTCATTTAAAGATGTTTCAGTATTTTCATGACTATGAAAATTGTACATTCACACTGAAGGCATCAAAACTATGAATTAACACATGTGGAATTACTGTATATACTAAACAAAAAAGTGTGAAACAACTAAAAATATGTCTTATATTCTAGGTTCTTCAAAGTAGCCACCTTTTGCTTTGATGACTGCTTTGCACACTCTTGGCATTCTCTTGATGAGCTTCAAGAGGTAGTCACCGGAATATCTCTTGCAAAAAAATGCATGAAGGTAGTAATAATTATAAGGGTATTTAGTAAACATAATTTTGTTTTTTTGTGCCTGGTTTTCTCTGTGTAATGGTCATGTGTTAATATGCATTTACATTTTGGATACACATTAACTTACTTTTTCAGTTCAGAACTAGTTTCTTATTTTGTTCAGAGTGCATCTTGTGCATATAAGGGTGTGACCGCCCTGTTTCTGAGCTGAGCTATTTGCATGGATTTTCCCAGGAAGTTCAATCCATTTGCAAAAAAGTTATTCTCTGTAAATTTAATGTTCTGTATTTGGGGTCACCAATGAGCATAATAAGCTTAAGATAATGGCAGCAATGAAAAGATGACAACGGCGCTGTTAAGACGATGCAAAGAGGACCAGACGGTCGACTGTGAGGACCGGTAAGGTGAGTATAAGTATTTTTTAAATTGCTTAACCTTTTGATGGCCCTTTAAGGCGACCACTTTGTTGAATGGAATGGAAGCAAATTACAAAAAATCTGCGTTTGATGAATATGTATTTTTGCATTATTCAACTAACATGTGAGGAAAGCTGCGGTAACAAAAGCTGGAGGAGAACCGGTCATATCTGTATAATAGTAAGTGCCACAAAATCATGTCCTCAACACCTCTGATAAAATAAAGATAATATGGCCGACCCCCTTTAAACCTTTTTGACCCTGCTTAGAGGTTTCAGATATTAGTAATGTAACAAAACATTCCATATCCTTCTGAAAATTGTAAATTGATTTTGCCTTTTATATATTTTCAATTTTTTTGTTAGATGTCTTTTACTTGTTTTGTTTTGCAGAAGTAGTCACCTTGACATCCGGGAACTCATCTCTCTCTACCCCCTTCTCCTGCCATCGTCCTCTGCATTTATCCGTGCACATCCTCCCTTGCATGAATATGCCGACCTTAGTCAGCTAACACGGGGCGACCAGGAAAAAATTGCAACGTGCAAACGTTTTCTCATGTCCTATTTAAGTGAAATCCGCAGCACAGAAGTGGCAAATGGCTACCAGGAAGATGTAGATACTGCCTTACTAAAACTTTATGCTGAAGCGGATCACGAGAGCCTGTTGGATCTGTTGGTCTCGGGCAATTCCTGTGAAGTGTCAGACAGTGCGATGTGGTTGGAGAAGCACAAAAAGTAAGTGGTGTAATACAGTATGTGAAACAGTCCATTTATGACTATAGTTCTACAGACTCTTACATATAAGAGCCTGTGCTTTTACTCCCTGGGGCAAAACATCAACACTGTAAGCCTATTTTCATTTCCTTAAGCAAATTATGATTCCCACCTATTTTGCACCATCATTTTTCGGCCACTCTCAACAATGTTTCAAAACGTGGCCTGATAAATTTGTGCAAAACCAATTCAAATGAACAGTAGTCACAGAAATTTTGGCACCAAATCTTCTCTATGGTGAGATTCCCTAACACTGGCTGGTCCCCTATCAAGCAGTAACGGGTATATCTGAATAAAAATTTGCTCACGAATAGAAGCACGCCTGTGTACCCAAACTAGTGGTGAGGAAGATGGCTGATTCTGTAACTGGCTGATTTATTGGTGGGACAATTTTTATTATTGGTATTACAAATTAGGCTACTTTACTCATCTAGCACCATTTTGATTATTGGAGAAGCGCTGCCCCACAGTTTATATTGTCATACGCTGTCACAGATCTCATAATATACACGCTCCTCCATCCATAGAACTAGAACTTACATATGCATAATTAGCTTCAGCTACATTAAAAGGTGTGCTTTGTACAATGGAAAGGCTGGTCATCTTTACCTTCTTCTGTTGGTTTTGACATTGACAGTCTTTGAGCTTGGTGCTTGGCTGCACTGTACTATTATAACATTGAGACCTAAACTTCGGGTTCCATTTTCCTTATAAGATCATTTGGGGTCCACTTTCCTTAAAGTAGAAAACTTCTTTAATAACAGGGGGGAACAACTGAACAATATGCGGAACACCTATTCTCATTGGTGAACAGGCATGTGAAGCATTCTATTTGATTACATCCACTGGTCTTTAGTATCAAGTGAGCACCACGTGCACAAATAGATGTATTTATATGCCTTGGCATGTTATCATTGTGGTTATTATTAGTTGCCTAAGGAATTTTCTGACACGTTAAATGCAATTGGGCAAACAAATCATGACATCAGCTCGATTTTCCAATTGCCGATTCATGACATCCCGCATGAGCTCAATGGGAGACAAGATTCGAGACTCTGCAGGCCCCACGGTAGTATGCTTAGGCAATGCAGGCTGGTTGTATTAGCAGAGCAACATGCAACCTGGTGTCGTTATGTTGAAAAACGGCTTCTGGTTCACTATAGAGAAATGGCCGTTCTGTATACTGAATAAATAGAGATGTTTTTAAAATTTTGTTTCCATTTTATTATCATTTGCCTATTATTACCATGTCTATCAAACCTGTGATTTTCATTATTACATGACTTTTCTTTATTGGTGTAGCAGCTTAATAATTTATTATAGCTTTGTAATGTTCCAAAAAATATGTTGACACTGATTTTTTCAAAGTTGTTTAGACTAAACTAAAAAATCAAATTGGAAACCCTGAACATCAGCTGTATGACAAAAAGTAGTCTGAAATGTTACTTCATGTTGCATTTTTAGACACTTAGTTACTATTCATATATGGTAGCAGGTCTCTCACCTAAACAAATCTGTTCTGCAAATTGAGATTCTGATTTGGCTTTTATCCTAAAGGGTAT
>VIAB01000153.1:274334-288183 GCA_009801035.1 Oophaga pumilio
GGGCCATCGCACTATATTTATGGTGGGAACTGGGGCCATCGCACCATATATACTGTATATATATCCCATATCTCTATAGTAAGCTCTGTTCTGCTCCCATATCTCTGTGGTAAGCTCTCTTCTGCTCCCATATTTCTGGTGTATACTCATGTCTGCTCCAAATCTCTGTAGTTAGCTCGGTTCTGCTCCCTTCTCTCTGTAGTAAGCTTGGTTCTGCTCCCTTATCTTTGTACTAATCTGGTTCTGCTCCCATATCTCTAAAATAAGCTCCGTTCTGCTCCCATATCTTTGAAGTAAGCTTGGTTCTGCTCCCATATCTCTGTAGTAAGCTCGATCCTGCTCCCTTTTCTCTGTAGTAAGCTCGGTTCTGCTCCCATATCTCTGGACTAAGCTCTGTTCTGCTCCCAAATCTTTGGAGTAAGCTCTGTCCTGCTCCCATTTCTCTGGCATAAGCTCTGTTCTGCTTCCATTTCTCTGGAGTAAGCTCTGTTCTGCTCCCATATTTCTGTGGTAAGCTCGGTTCTGCTCCCATATTTCAGGAGTAAGCTCGGTTCTGCTCCCATATCTCTGTAGTAAGCTCTGTTCTGCTCCCATATCTCTGTAGTAAGCTCCATTCTGCTCCCATAGCTCTGGAGTAAGCTCTGTTCTGCTCCCATATTTCTGTAGTAAGCTCAGTTCTGCTCCCATATCTCTGGAATAAGCTTGGTTCTGCTCCCATATCTCTGGAGTAAGCTTGGTTCTGCTCCCATATCTATGCAGCAAGCTCCTTACTGTTCCCATATCTTTGTACCAGCCTGTTTTTAAAGCCTGTTATCTCTGCTGCTTTAATGCAATGGCCAGAGATAAGCACGGAAAAGGAGGGCCATCGCAACTAGAGGGCCACTCCCTTGTGATTGCCCCCCAGGCTGAAAAGTGCCAGCCAACCCCTGCTTAAGCGGACCCAAGATCAAGGAACCCAAGATCAACGTACCCAAGGCCAACAGAGCTGGATGCTTCGGCACGGTCAGGAGACAGTGCATTTTGTTCCTACGCAGCAGAACCAGAGACTTTGTACATGGATTGCGATGACGTCGGGTGTTATTTCAACTGTTCCCCAACAAGGACTCCAATCCATAAGTCATTACTTTCATTTCCCCCTTCTCATGCTGTATATTGTGTAGCTGTTGATGAGAGTTTAGTACTTTATCTGCTTATTCATCTCCCTGTGTGAAGGTTTTCCCTAAACACTTATTCTGAAACTGTTTTTCTGAGTAAATCCTTGTTAACTGCATCCGACCAACCTTTACACAGGAATGAATGTGTCGCACGGATTTATGTCTCTTTACATCAATTAAGAAATTTGCTCCTCAGACCTTGTGGGGGCATCACAACACAGAACCAAACCCCAGTCAGAGGACAATAAAACTTTCACACTCCTTATCTATGAACTATTCTAATATTTATGGGCACAACTGTTTATCCCTCCCCCATAATGATAGTTCTGCTTCACGTCACTTGTCTTATTTATTGCATTATTTCTGTGCTGCGTTGTGTATAAATATGCAATTCTTCAGATTTTGTATTAGTCGATGCCTGATGAAGAGACCTGAGTAGTCTCGAAAACTTGCAAATTGTTATCTTCTTTTCACTTAGCCATTAAATGGTATCAACCACTGAGAACTCTCAATTCTAAATATTTTTCAGTTAAATTTCTAAAAATTTTTGTTCTATGTTTTCATATTATGCAAGTCTTCTGAAAGATGATTAAATAATAAATGGTAGGTAGGTACACATCCAAAAAGCCAGCACTTGCAACAAGATAGTATTGGTGTGCCATGTACAGTACAGACCAAAAGTTTGGACACACCTTCTCATTCAAAGATTTTTCTGTATTTTCATGACTATGAAAATTGTAGAATAACACTGAAGGCATCAAAACTATGAATTAACACGTGGAATTATACATTACACTTTACAAAAAAGTGTGAAACAACTGAAATTATGTCTTATATTCTAGGTTCTTCAAAGTAGACACCTTTTGCTTTGAATATTGCTTTGCACGCAGAAAAGGTGAACGGATGGACTCTACATGCATGGTTCCCACCGTGAAGCATGGAGGAGGAGGTGTGATGGTGTGGGGGTGCTTTGCTGATGACACTGTTGGGGATTTATTCAAAATTGAAGCGGTGAGCGCTCCAGCTCACCCCAAACCATTTTGATTGGGTTCAGGTCTGGTGACTGTGGAGGCCAGGTCATCTGGCGTAGCACCCCAACACTCTCCTTCTTGGTCAAATAGCCCTTACACAGTCTGTAGGTGTGTTTGGGGTCATTGTCCTGTTGAAAAATAAATGATGGTCCAACTAAATGCAAACTGGATGGAATAGCATGCCGCTGCAAGATGCTGTGGTAGCCATTCTGGTTCAGTATGCCTTCAATTTTGAATAAATCCCCAACAGTGTCACCAGCAAAGCACCTCCACACCATCACACCACCTCCTCCATGCTTCACGGTGGGAACCAGGCATGTAGAATCCATCCGTTCTCCTTTTCTGCGTGCAAAGCAGTAATCAAAGCAAAAGGTGGCTACTTTGAAGAACCTAGAATATAAGACATATTTTCAGTTGTTTCACACTTTTTTGTAAAGTGTAATGTATAATTCCACATGTGTTAATTCATAGTTTTGATGCCTTCAGTGTGATTCTACAATTTTCATAGTCATGAAAATACAGAAAAATCTTTGAATGAGAAGGTGTCTCCAAACTTTTGGTCTGCACTGTATGAATGTAAAATATCACTAGTAAAGCAAATGTGCAAAACTAAAATAGTCTGTGACAAGCACATTTTGTGATGTATACAGTCACAGTTAAATGTTTGGATTGTAGGGATATTTTTGCATTTTTAATAGAACAATTATTCCACTTTCAAAAAAGGACTGCACAGTACATTTTAAAAATTAGTAGTCACTTGTCACTAGCAAGCACACCTTCTCTGACTGAGGCTGATTTCATTTTTTTTCTGTGGCTTGTTACTGCTTTCTACTGCATTAAGAATGAAGAAAAATATATATAATCATAATTCAAATGCAGGAGAATAGATGCCATCTACACCATATCTCTGATGAATAACATGGAGTCTGGAACTGTTGCTGGCACCTCTACTCTCTTTTCCCCAACGATTGAATTGAAGACTGCTACACCAATCTCTTTCACTGCTACAGCTCCAAGACATTATGGAGAAGCCTCAGCGGCCGTACATGAAGCCAGGTGAATCTTCTGTGGCTCATACAATCTTTTGGAAAGTGTAAAATGTTGGCTAACATTTTTTTTAGCAACTCATGCGAATGGAATCACAAAGTGTTTAAATTTGCCAGGACCTGCGATTTTTATAAAATTCTAGAAGAATTTGATTTGTCTGAATCCATTCAGATATTTCTACAAGAGTTACATTGAATATTATTCCCCTGCACTTCTTATTTTTTTCCATCTATCTCTCCTTTTTTCTTTGTTACATGAAAGAAAGAATATAAAATATGTTAATTGATGACATGTAATTATATTTGAACCTATTCCCATGCATGTTATTGTGCTGATCGTCAGCAACAGCATATTTGAAGAAAAAAACACACAAGGTTTTTGGAAAAACTTTTATTAACATTTTAATATTCATATGGCTATGAAAGAAGCAGCTGAAAATTCTACTGGCAACGAAAAAAAGAAAGGTGTCTTTCCTGAAATGCCCCTGATTGATGAAACTGATCTTTAAAGAATAAAAATATTAAAGAATTCTTGATATAAACCCATAGACGTACTCCAGGTCTCCCATGACCAGCAGATTCAAGACACTCAAAAGTTTTAGTATATTCACCAATTGTGAATGTTGTAGCGGAGAGATTAACTTGTGACCCAAATAGAGATAACTGTAATGTCCACTGTATCCAAGCATATATACCTAAATCTGAGAAATTGACAATGCTGTAAGCAATAACATACAATGTGGCAATATGCTATACATACATTTATAGTAAGTAAATACGCTACACCTATATAATGTATCTGCATCTTGTACTAAACACAATGCTTATATAACATTTCAAGTCAAACATTAGAGACATATGGGTAGTGAAAATTATCTTCAAGGGGTTGTCCAGTATTATTTTTCTTATTTTTGAGTATGGGCTAAGAAACAACAGGCAGGAAGTTGCTAACTATCTGCCTTTTGTGTATGAGGACAATCTCTGCCGAAGATTCCCCCACTTCATTGCACCTTTTATCAACAGAGCAGCGCCTTCTCTTTTGCTCTGAGTCACTGCAAACGACATGCTGATTGACAGGAGGCTACATGCAGTTAGGCATCAGGGAGCCAGCTGTCAATCAGCATGACATCGGAAGGAGCCCAGCCAACAGAGCAGAGTGGAAGAGAAGATGCTGCTCTGTCGACGTGACATTACAGGAAGCTGCAGAATCGCCGCCAGGAGTGATCTCTAAATCAGCAGAGATCAGCACGGGGCAGAACATTCAGGTAGCTAGCAACTACATGCCTGTTTTTTCTTAGACCCATATGCAAAAATAATAAAAGTTCCAGATAACCCCTTTAAAGAGGATGGTGGAGGTCCTTAGATGGTGGAGGACACAAAGTATTTACACTTTTAGCCCTCCATATAATTAAATATGGTCACTAACACGCACCTGAATACTATTAATATCGACCGAAAAAAAAATTGTTTTTGGATTGTCCACAGGAACACACTTTATAGGCACTGGAATATATGTTATACAATTTACACGTTTTCCTACACGCTACTTCTGTGGTCCTCCATTGGGTTACTCAGCCTTTTAGTTATTTGTTGATTTTTATATATTATTTAATTTTCTGAGACTTTAGTGCACAATTCTTTCAGTCATTATTGCTGTTTACTGTATGTAATAAAGATAAACCGATCTTTGCATAGTAAACAGTATTTTCTTTTCTTTTTGTCTCCAGACTTCATCTGTTCTATTATTTACGTGAGACTTTCTTGACTATCTATTTCCATCCATTATAATGTTCCCCCCAAAAAGGAAGGAAGGTGTTCAATCAGAAAGTTTGCAATAAAAACTTTAACGGATTATCTAAGGGTACAGTGTAGGTAGCTTTTATCATTATGCCCTGCCATGTACATATAATACAGCATGCAGGAAAGGATTTATCACTTAAAGATTTAGAATTATAGAAAAAATATAATTATAATAGTATTTTAACCCAAAAAAAGGAAGAAACTACGGTAAGTCTTCAGTTTCTTCCAACAATACAATAATACATGCACAGAGGAGCACAATAGAGTCTTTGTATTCCAGATACTCCATCTTGAAAAGAAATTAAAGTTTAAAGTATCTTAAATAGAAGAGAAATAGTTGACATTAGATACAATTTAATTCTTGGCAAGTTTAATGCCACTGTACAATTTGGCAATATCTTACTTAACAGAAGCATTATGATTATTACTTACTGTGAGAAATGCTATAAGCACAGATTACAGTAAATTTCTGTCACTTGGATCGGTTTACATGCATACTGAAATGTACAATAATTCTAGTAAATTACTTGGAAATGCTGCTTTATATAAATACAGAGAAGTGAGTCGCAGTCACTGATATTGAACATTTGCACATTCTCCTAGACTCAGAGCTATAGTGATACGTGTATTAAGTCTTAAAATTAAGTAGGTGGAACGCTATTACCTGCTGTGCATTCTATACATACAGTTCAAATATAAATTTGTGGGCAGGACGGGGTTTGTATTAAATACAATCTATACATAATTTCTAGGGTTGAATGCTCTATATGTTAAACAAGGGACAAACCTGTATTTAGGGAGGGATTATGAAATAAAATCTGACTGTTTCAGCCTTACATATATTTTAGGAAACACCCTAGACCTACACCCATGGTCTCATGCCGTCTATGCATGCAGTACAGTTAAGACAGTGGTGGCTGCAATGATCAAATGAATTTACAGCATGTAATTGCTGCTGCAAAGAAAACATTATCTGGTAAGGACTAGAGATGAGTGAATAAATTCAAGTGGAATTGAATTCTACTCAAAATTAACAAAATTATACACTCACCAAAATGTGGATTTTTATATAATTTGCATCGCGCGGATTCAGCAAAATGGCATCCGCTGGCTAACATTTTTCTAAGCCGTAAAAAGCCATCACAATTTTTTAAAAAAATCCTTATATACGCCTCTCCAGTCGCTCCACTCCTCACTACCAGTCACCCAGTCCTTGTCACAGCTTCAGATCACAATCTGCCATGCTGAAATCCCCAGGTCTCGCTCGCTAGGCCAATGCTTCCAAGCAGGGCCGACCTCAGCACCCGGGCAAGTGTCGGGGCCCTGAGCAGGCGAGGGCCCACTCGCCGTTGGGGACACTGGTGCACTATGGTGGCCTGGTGCCTGTGCCAGTGCCGGAGCCTGCAAGTGGGCCCCTCCCACAGGGTCCCTGTACTTGCAATACTTACCTCTCCCCCTTCCTCCGCTCCGGTGTCTTTCACATTTTCTGACTGTGATGTTGTAGGTCAGAGGTGCGATAACGTGACTTGTGTGCGCTCTTTGCCTGAACAGTCACAGTGCAGAGAGCCGGAAGACACTGACGCTGAGGTGTCCGGAGCAGAGCAGCAGTCAGCGAGGAGAGGTGCGTATTTCATTTTTTTTTTTTTAATGTTTGAAGCAATATATGGGGCCCATCATATGCTGGAGCATTATATGGGGCCCATCATACACTGGAGCATCATATATGGAGCCTATTATATATGGAGCATTATATGGTGCCCATCATACACTGGAGCATCATATATGGGGCCGATCATTTACTGGAACACCATATGGGGCCCATTATATATGGAACATCATATGGGGCCCATTATATACAGTGGACATGGAAAGTATTCGGACTCCTTTAAATTTTTCACCCTTAGTTTCATTGCAGCCATTTGGTAATTTCAAAAAAGTTCATTTTTTTCTCATTAATGTACTGTACACTCTGCACCCCATCTTGACTGAAAAAAAAAAACTGAAATGTAGACATTTTTGCAAATTTATTAAAAAAGAAAAAATGAAATATCACATGGTCATAAGTATTCAGACCCTTTGCTCAGACACTCATATTTAAGTCATATGCTGTCCATTTCCTTGTGATCCTCCTTGAGATGGTTCTATGCCTTCATTTGAGTCCAGCTGTGTTTAATTAAACTGATAGAACTTGATTTGTAAAGGCACACACATGTCTATATAAGACCTCACAGCTCACAGTGCATGTCAGACCAAATGAGAATCATGAGGTCAAAGGAACTGGCCAAGGAGCTCAGAGACAGAATTGTGGCAAGGAACAGATCAGGCCAAGGTTACAAAAGAATTTCTGCAGTACTCAAGGTTCCTAAGAGCACAGTGGCCTCCATAATCCTTAAATGGAAGAAGCTTGGGATCACCAGAAGTCTTCCTAGACCTGGCCATCCAACCAAACTGAGCAATCGTGGGAGAAGAGCCTTGGTGAGAGAGGTAAAGAAGAACCCCAAGATCACTGTGGCTGAGCTCCACAGATGCACTAGGGAGATGGGAGAAAGTGCCACAAAGTCAACTATCACTGCAGCCCTCCACCAGTCGGGCCTTTATGTCAGAGTGGCCCAGCGGAAGCCTCTCCTCAGTGCAAGACATATGAATGCCTGCAGAGTTTGCTAAAAACACATGAAGGGCTCTCAGACTATAAGAAATTAGATTCTCTGGTCTGATGAGACGAAGATTGAACTTTTTGGTGATAATTCTAAGCGGTGTGTGTGGAGAAAACCAGGCACTGCTCATCACCTGCCCAATACAATCCCAACAGTGAAACATGGTGGTGGCAGCATCATGCTATGGGGTTGTTTTTCAGCTGCAGGGACAGGACGACTGGTTGCCAATGAAGGAAACATGAATGCAGCCAAGTACAGAGATATGCTGGATGAAAACATCTTCTAGAGTGCTCTGGACCTCAGACTTGGCCGAAGGTTTCCCTTCCAACAAGACAATGACCCTAAGCACACAGCTAAAATAATAAAGGAGTGGCTTCAGAACAACTCTGTGACCATTCGTCACCTGACCCAGCCAGAGTCCTGACCTAAACCCAATTGAGCATCTCTGGAGAGACCTGAAAATGGCTGTCCACCAACGTTCACCATCCAACATGACGGAACTGGAGAGGATATGCAAGGAAGAATGACAGAGGATAACCAAATCCAGGCATGAAACATGAAAACCCTGTTGCATCATTCCCAAGAAGACTCATGGCTGTACTATCTCAAAAGGGTGCTTCTACTCAATACTGAGCAAAAAGTCTGAATACTTATGACCATGTGTGTTAGGCATCGGGCGACGGTTGGATCCAAACATGGATCTGAGGAATCTGTGGTCTCCCATCCTGGTCCAGCTGGGGCAGATGCTGCTCAGCTTTGCCGTCGGTCCCAACGCCTAGCCAATACAAGGGAAGTACAAGCTGTTGCAAGGGTCTTTGTTCCTAGTAGCTTTAAGCATAGGTTACAGAAAGGAACAGGGCCGCCACAGCCTAAGTCCAGGATTTCTTACACTGAGCATGCCCGTGACGTGGCAGACCGTTATTGGTGATTTGATGTCAGCTGATCCGGTGACCTGGCACCGCCTGATTGGCCACGGGTGACGTCATCAGTGATGCGATTAACGAGATGACTGGGGGTAGGGATTAGCCTTTAAATAGCCCGACAGCAAGCATGGCGATGTGGTCAGATCATTTCTAAATGGTTGTGTTCATGTGTGTACACCTCTAATTTTGGGCTCATACGCCTGGCGTGAGTCGCATGCAATTCCTAACAGCTGGCAAGTGGCTTCTGTGCAGCTAACAGGGCTACGCCTATGCCAGCCTGCAGCACATCTTCCGTGACGTTAACGGAGATAGTGCAAATCCAATATCTTGCCAAGAGTGAAGTAACACAGGCAAGATCTTATATTTCTGTTGTCAGTTTTCACCCTCATACCCGAGGGGTGTTCGGTCGCAGCATCTCTAGCTGCACCGCGGACCCCGGGTTCGATTGCATTCCATTATTTTAATAAAGTTGTTGCAACCGAGCACCTAACAGTATCTGAACGCCAGGGTCTAGCCAAACATGGCTGACAATCAGCAGCTACCGTGCTACATTCAGCAACTAGAGGCCAGACTTAGGTCTCTGGAGCAGGCCGCTCCCGTTGCTGATCTCACTGCAGTAGCTACTCAGGCAGCGGCACAAGCAGCAAGTCTCGTAAACACTGCTGCAGTAAATGTTGCGGCAGCTGCTAGAGTTTCGTTACCCTGTTTTGACCTCCCAGAAAATTTTTCTGGCAACAGCAGATCTTGCAGAGGGTTTATTAATCTATGCTCCATTCAGTTAGAAATTATGGAGGCATGGTTCCCCTCCGAAAGGGCTAAAGTTGTTTTGTCATATCATTACTTTCCCGCAAGGCCTTGGAGTGGGCTACTCCTCTGTGGGAACGGAATGATCCGGTAGCGGCTAATGCGGGTCTCTTTCTTAGAACCCTAAAAAGTGTGTTCCTCAGTCATCAGGTGACATGATACGGCTCTTAAGCTTCTTGCATTAGTGCAGGGTTCGACCACCGCCAGTCACTATGCCATCCAGTTCAGAACATTAGCGGCAGAACTGGATTGGTCTGAGCCGTCACTAATCCCGGTATTCTGGAAGGGTCTGGCTGGGCATATAAAAGATGCTCTAGCCACCATGGAGATTCCAACCTCTCTGGAAGAGTTAAGGACTCTTGCCAACCGAATAGATTTACGTCATGCAGAAAGCAAGTTGGAGCTGGAGGTTTCTAAACCTCGGTTTCGGTTGGCA
Source organism: Oophaga pumilio (assembly GCA_009801035.1). NCBI lineage: Eukaryota > Metazoa > Chordata > Amphibia > Anura > Dendrobatidae > Oophaga > Oophaga pumilio. The sequence goes on from VIAB01000153.1 coordinate 284,183, forward strand.
CCTTCGTTTTCTGGACCTTTTTCTGAACCCGCTGTTCCAGACTCAGAGCCTGAGCCTTTGGATATTTCCTGAATTGAGAATGGCTCTCCTCGTTTCCATCAGGAACGTTTCTTGGAGTACCCCAGTAATAAGGGTTCCAAGCGGTCGGGAGACGAGGGGTGTCTAACCACCATTGGAGGAGGTGTGTTAGATTCAGGTACTTCTACCTCCAAACTAATATATGAGGTGATGTTGCTCTTCAAAGCAACTGCGGTTTCTGCCAAGGCGTGAGTGGACTCTGGGGCAGATGCCAATTTTTGTCAATAACCTTTGCCCAGAGACATGCCATTCCTATGGAGTTACTGCCCAAACCAATGAACATTAAGGTAGTCAACGGTTCACTGTTAGAAATGCAAATCACCCACCAGTTGATTCCCCTCACCATGTCTTTTCCTCAGGGTCACCAGGAGGATATCTCTTTTCTCATTATTCCCGGTGGATCGGATGTGGTGCTATTGGGCCTTCCATGGCTACATTGTCACAATCCACACATTAACTGGAACACTGGGGAGATTAATTTCGGGGTGAGTATGGTGTTTCCCAGTGTATGATTGCCTCGACCCGGAGGGTAGTCTCAGAGCCGTCTGTTGACTTGGCCGCTCGTCCTGAGCGTTCCAAAAAGGCTGCTGAGACTTTGCGTTCCCACCAACCGTATGACCGTCCAATTGATTTGGTCCCCGGCTCAGAGACTCTTTGCGGTATGGTTTATTCCCTGCCTGTAGATACGACTGAGGACGGTAACGAGCCCAAAAATATCATTCCTCCTGGGGATATGTGGACGGTGGCACCAATGACTTTAGAACAGGTTCCTCCCTGGAAGACGTTCGTTCTTCCTAAATTACAAAATAAAGTGCTCTCTTGGGCACATGCCCCTAAAACCGGAGGTCATTTTGGAGTCAAATGTACCACTAAGTTTCTCCAACGGTCGTATTGGTGGCCTCGATTGCCTCGGGACGTTAAAAAATATGTCCAATCATGTATCTCTTGTGCGAGAAAGAAATCATCCCATCAGAGACAGTTGGCTGACAATTATCTCTGTCAAGGCCCCGTATTATCCCCGGGCGACAAGGTCTGGCTTACGACTCGCAATATTAGAGAACGCGGGGAATCTGCTAAGTTCGCCTCCTGTTTTATTGGTCCGTTCAAAATTTTGGCCCAAGTAAACCACGTAGTGTACCGTTTACAGTTGCCCCAGCACATGAAGATTCACGACACGTTCCATGTGTTGCTCCTGAAACCCGTTCGCCTAACTAAATTCTCGGAACCTCAACTGGTTTCTGACACCAGGGGTAATAATTTCAAGGTACAGGCGTTTGTGGGGTCCAAGATGGCTCAGGGGAAAAAGTTCCACCCGGTACACTGGAGGGATCATGGTTCTGAGGACCATTCTTGGAGACCAGTGGACCATATTCATGCCCCCCGGCTCATTGAGGAATTTGAGCATCAGGTGGGGGGATGTTAGAGAGGGGGATAATGTTAGGCATCGGGTGATGGCTGGATCCAAACTTGGATCTGAGGAGTCTGTGGTCTCCCATCCTGGTCCAGCCGGTGAAGATGCTGCTCTGCTTCACCATCGGTCCCAACGCCTAGCCAATGCAAGAGAAGTACAAGCTGTTGCAAGGGTCTTTGTTCCTAGTAGCTTTAAGCATAGGTTACAGAAAGGAACAGGGCAGCCACAGCCTAAGTCCAGGATTTCCAACACTGAGCATGCCTGTGACGTGGCGAACCGTGATTGGTGATTTGATGTCAGCTGATCCGGTGACCTGGCACCGCCTGATTGGCCACGGGTGAAGTCATCAGTGATGCGATAAATGAGATGGCTGTGGGCAGGGCTTAGCCTTTAAATAGCCCGACTGCAAGCATGGCGGTGCGGTCAGATCATTTCTAAATGGTTGTGTTCATGTGTGAACGCCACTAATTCTGGGCTCCACGTGCTTTCTCGCTTTCACTCTCTGGGACCTGCCGATGACAAAGTTAGCTCGGCTAATTAGCACAGGTCCTTCAGGCAAGTTAATAGATGCTAGGCAGGTAATGCTTGTTGTACAGTCTGGCTCTGACAGAGGGTAGCGATACACCCTGAGCAGACTGCGGGGCGCATAACCTGGGCATCGCCTCCCAACTGAAGGGAGAGTTGCCACTCAGTCCGGTCGCACACCGGCTAGCGGCACGTACGCCTGGCATGAGTCGCATGCACTTCCTAACGGCTGGCAAGTGGCTTCAGGGCAGTTAACAGGGCTACACCTATGCCAGCCTGCAGCACATCTTCTATATATATCTTCTATAATATTTTTGAGTTGAAGTCGGCAGGAAGTGGAAAGGGCTTGTATATTTGGCTTGAAAAAGAGATCAATGTCAAGGATAAACCCGAGGCAGCGACCTTGTGGGACTGGGTAGAGTGGGCAGCCATTTACTTTAATGGATAGGTCTGTTGGGGGGTCGCGTGAGATGGGGGAAAGATGATGAATTCTGTTTTGTCCATATTAAGTTTTAGAAATCTAGAGGAGAAGAAGGATGAAATAGCGGACAGACATTGAGGGATTCTGGAGCATATTTCTTTAGATCTGCAGTCTTGCACCCTGCTCCTGTCTGTGGCTGTACTTTGTTGCCCCTGCCTGCTCTGCTGCCCCGTCTGCGCTCTGCTGCCCCATTTGCTCTCTGCTGCCCTGTCTGATCTCTGCTACCCCGCCTGCTCTCTATATAAGTTGTTTTTTCTAAACTAAAATCTCAGTATTCAGGTTAAATTACTGTGTTGACACTTTACGATAAATTAGTGGGTTTTGGGTGGCAGTTTGGGCACTAACTAAAAGGTTTGCCATCACTGTTTTAGTACATTACTTCAATAAAATGATGCCAGCGTCAGCAAGTGAGCATACCGCAATCTTCTGCGCCATTTTATTGAAGACAATGTATATGTGAATTTGCAGACACTGTCTCTTCAAAAAATGGGGTAAAATTAAAAATGTGTCAATAAAAATGCTCGCCATCTGGGTGTATAACAGATTCAACAGCTAGTATATATATAGAGATAGAGCGAGAGAAAGTTTTTCAATTTTCCATATCACTGTCTATACTAAAAAAATCTGAATTCTTGCCATTTTTACATTAACCACTAAGCATAATATTAGACTCCAAGTTTATGTTTTAAACAGACTTTTCAGCAGCCACAGGACACATGCAGCAATGGACAAATCATGCAGGTAAGCATCCTAAGCACGCTCAGTCAGTGTAAAGGGAGGAGGAGAAGGAGGTGAAAGGTGACATCATATACTGTGATTGGTGGATCCTGTATTATCAACTCTCCTTAAAAGTGTTATGTGTCATAACAATCCTGCCTAAAAAGTCACAAAACAGGAAGTGAATTTAGTGGTAGGCTTAGTGGCCAGAGCAAGATTTCTGAATGATTTTTATTATAGTGATCTGAAAAATAAATTTAAAAAATCCAAAAATAAATAATATTTTACACATTAAACTTTTTTTTCTTATTTAAATCCATAAAACTCTTTGAGATCTTATTTTTGAGACAAGTTGGAGATTTGTGGTGTTTTTCATTCCACCCAGACCCACACACATCAAAAGTTTTTACATGTTTGTATGACATGTCAGACATTCGTTAGAATGATAGGTAACTTAAACAGAAAATATTTCATGTGGACATATGAAGTATTGCACTTATTTAATGTTTTCATGCTTGAAGAACATTGAAAGTACACACCTACCTCCTAGACCCAGATGTCTGGTGTCTTTAGGGCGCAGTCAGGCAGTCATATATAAGTGCTTCTCACTAAATTAGAATCTCATCAAAAAGTTAATTTATTTCAGTTCTTCAATACAAAAAAGAACTCATATATTATATAGAGTCATTACAAACAGAGTGATCTATTTCAAGTGTTTATTTCTGTTTTGTTGATGATTATGGCCTATAGCCAATGAAAATCCAAAAGTCATTATCTCAGTAAATTAGA
>VIAB01000153.1:300006-310317 GCA_009801035.1 Oophaga pumilio
ACTAAAGTAGTATTGTATGACAGAAAGATAACAGGGAATATATACTGAAGACAAACCGGTCTATCTGTCTTTCTTTAGCAATGACTAAATTACAGGTTGCCGTATCTTCATTGAGTGGTAGTCACTCTCTGCTCATAAAAATGTCAACATATTTAATTCCTTGACATTATCAGTCTGTGCATTTTTCAGAGACATGCAAGTTAATGAGTCTGATATCTTCTCTGTGTTCATCAGCATTTGAGTTCAGCATTTACCTGTGAAAATTGAAAAAAGCTACTACTGTTTCAATACAAACTCTCATTACAAGCTTCTCTTCTGTAGACTGTATGCAAAGAGCAAAAGATCTATCGTATCATACCACAGGAATAAAAATTTCTACAAAATTATCATTTCTAGTAGAAAGTTTTTAGGAAGAAAAGGAACTTTCACATTGAAGATGATGGGCATCAAGAACACCCAATGGAAGGAGATACACTTGTAAGATCCAAACTGAAGAAAAGTCAACACTCGGCACTCCTTGAATAATTTATTGCAGATCGCTGTGCAAAGATAACATTAAAAATAAGTTTCAAAACATCTGACACATCACACAAATACTGGGAGAACATACACACTCTTTGGAGATGTTGTTCTTGGTAGGATTTAAATACAGGACTCTAGCACTGTAAGCTTCAGAGGTAACCACTGAGCCACCATGCTGTCCATACATAATAGTGTCATCTAGCAAGCTATTGTGTCTCACTAAAAAAGACATACACTACAGGGAAGCAGGTCAAACAAAATCCGAAGTTTCAATTTTTTGAGCTCTGAATGCATATTCCAAGGAAAATACAGTCTTCGAGTATTCACATTAACCTTCCAATAGAATGCTCAGCCTATACCATTGACTTAAAGTGAAAGTGCACTAAGAAGGGATCTACAGTAATTCTTTGCTATGGGCAGCTCTCGTACTTGTTTTTCTACTTTAGCTTTTATGAAAGGGTCTGAATATCATTAATAACGTATAAAATTAAAACTGTTATTTCACTGTTTATTTCATAAACAGCCACGACTAAGGTGATACATGGAAAGCAGAAAAGGTGAAAGTTACTTTTTCAGCATTTTTTTTACATGTGATGACTTTCAGACTGATGTCAGCAGAATTACTCAGCAACTTCCATTTAAAATTTTTCATCTCTTAAAGCAATACAGTTATATTACAATATGAATTATTATATGTCTCAGGTCCTTTCAAGATCACTCGATGAGGTAGAATACTTAAGCCATGTGCACACATCGAGTGAGTGAGTTTTTACCTCAGTATTTATAAACCAAACCAGGAGTGGGTGATAAATACAGAAGTGGTGACGTGTTTCTAACGCTGAAAGTATTGACAAGCTACATTAAAAAAAATTAAGGATAAATGTGTGCGGAATTTTGAGAATTTATTTGAGTGGAAATGAACTTGAACTTGAATTTTACAAAAATCCATAATCTCCTGACTACAGATTTTTTTTGTAGTAAGCCCAGTGCAAATTTAGGAAAATGGCAGCCACTTGAAGCCATCATGTTGCTGAACTGTAAAAGATCAGCAAAAGTTTAAAAAGCAAACAAAAAAAACATAATACTCATCTCACCGCTCTTCTGTCCCGGCACCCCTGCTGCCTCTGATGTTCACTGCCTGCTGCCTGGTCCTCTGGGTCTTTTCTTTCTACCATCATGCCCTGTGTTCCTGAAGTTCTGTTCTAGAGTAAAAGCATTGGGCCTTGGAGGTCACGGCGAGTCACAACATCGTGGGGTCATGACATGCCATAATCTCCAAGGCATGGCTGCAGCTGGAAGTCCTGTTCTGGTGTGAAAACACCGTCATGACTATGGAAAGAAGAGGCCTTGGGGACCGGCGAGCAATAGGCATTGGATACAGCAGAGGTGCCAGGACAGATGAGCAGTGAGATATTACAATGGATATAAAAAGTCTAGACAATCCATTTAAAATGTCAGTTTTTTCATGTAAAACAATAATTCTAAGACAAATCATTTGAGAACTTTTTCCACCCTTAATGTTACTCATAGTTTGTATAATTTAATTGAAAAACAAATTGAAATATTTTCAGTTGAAAAAAAGAAAAGAACTAAAATAGTGTGGTTGCACAAATATGCATAAAATAATACTATGTATAAGTACCCTTTGAATTCAGTCTATCAACATGGCACATCTAGAATTGTTAGTCCTGGTTCACTCTGTTTTGCAATAGTGCTCAAAATCTGTCAGACAGTGAGGGCATTTCCTGTTTACAGCACTCTTCAAGTCACCCACAGATTTTCAACTGGATTCAGGTCTGGGCTCTGGCTGGGCCATTCCAAAACTTTTACCTTCTTATGGCTCAGCCATTCTTTTGATGATTTGGAGGTATGCTTAAGGTTGTTGTGCTAACAGGTGAGCTCCCTCTTCATCTTCAGCTTTTTAACAGAAGCCTGATGGTTGTAAAATTGACTGATATTTAGATCTGTGTCATAATTTCCTCCATCTTGACTAAAACCCCAGTTCCAGCTGCTGAAAACAAGCCCTAAAGCATAATGTTGCCACCACCATGCCTCATTGTGTGTATTGTGTTCTTTTGGAATTATGACCAAAAAGTTCATCTTTGTGGTGTCATCAGACCACAACATGTTTTCCCATATGGTTTTGTTAGACTTAATATACAGTACAGATCAAAAGTTTGGACACACCTTCTCATTCAAAGATTTTTCTGTATTTTCATGACTATGAAAATTGTAGAATCACACTGAAGGCATCAAAACTATGAATTAACACATGTGGAATTATACATTACACTTTACAAAAAAGTGTGAAACAACTGAAAATATGTCTTATATTCTAGGTTCTTCTAAGTAGCCACCTTTTGCTTTGATTACTGCTTTGCACACAGAAAAGGTGAACGGATGGACTCTACATGCCTAGTACCCACCGTGAAGCATGGAGGAGGTGGTGTGATGATGTGGGGCTGCTTTGCTCTTGACACTGTTGGGGATTTATTCAAAATTGAAGCAGTGAGCAGTCCAGCTCACCCCAAACCATCTCGATTGGGTTCAGGTCTGGTGACTGTGGGGGCCAGGTCATCTGGCGTAGCACCCCAACACTCTCCTTCTTGTTCAAATAGCACTTACACAGCCTGGAGGTGTGTTTGGGGTCATTGTCCTGTTGAAAAATAAATGATGGTCCAACTAAACACAAACCGGATGGAATAGCATGCTGCTGCACATTGCTGTGGTAGCCATGCTGGTTTAGTGTGCCTTCAATTTTGAATAAATCCCCAACAGTGTCACCAGCAAAGCACCCCCACACCATCACACCACCTCCTCCATGCTTCACGGTGGGAACCAGGCATGTAGAGTCCATCCGTTCACCTTTTCTGCGTGCAATGCAGTAATCAAAGCAAAAGGTAGCTACTTTGAAGAACCTAGAATATAAGACATATTTTCAGTTGTTTCACACTTTTTTGTTAAGTGTAATGTATAATTCCACATGTGTTAATTCATAGTTTTGATGCCTTCAGTGTGATTCTACAATTTTCATAGTCATGAAAATACAGAAAAGTCATTGAATGAGAAGGTGTGTCCAAACTTTTGGTCTGTACTGTAGGTTTTGGCAAAAAATAGCCGGGCTTGGATGTTTTTCTTTGCACCACTCTGCCCCAAAGGTCAGACATTTGAAGAAAATTGGAGATTGTTGTCACATGTAGTACACAAGTACTTGCCAGAATTTTCTCCAGCTTCTTTGCTGTTGCTGTAGGCCTATTAGCAGCCTCCTGGACCAATTTTCTTTTTGTCTTTTCCCAATATTTGAGGGACGTCCAATTCTAATTAATGTCACTTTTGCACTAAATTAAAGCCAATTCTTGATAACCATTTTCACAGTGTTCCATGGTATATCTAAAGCCTTGGAAATATTTTTGTGCCCTTATGCTGACTAATTTGCTTTCAGCAATGAGATCCCTTTCCTGTGTTGTAAGCGGTTTATGGAACATGGCTATTGCTGTAAAATGTAACTAGGAAAATGTCAGGAAAGTCCTACTAGAAAAGCTAAACTTTATATGAGTTAATCAACATCACTTTAAATGATGACAGGTGTGTAATGATACTATTTAACTTGACTTTAAATGTAATTGGTTAATTTTAATGACCACATCCTTAGTTATAAGAGGGTGTTCGCAATCATACAAACACATTGTTTTAAGTTTGTTATTTTACTTTTATATTTCCAAAATGAATTCAGTTTGTTTCTCAATAAATTTATACAGATTAGGGTAACATTAAAGTGGAAACAGTTCTGAAATTATTCTGTTTGGTATGATTTTTTTACATGACACTTGGCATTTTAACGTGGGTGTGTGCACTTTATATATCCAATGTAAGTTTTTTGTTTGTTTCGTTTTCTTTACGTTATGTTTATTATGGTCTGTTACATTTATTAAGCTCTGAGAGACCTCAAAGTCTAAAAGGGAACATTCAAAATCACACAAAATAGCTTCACAGCACATTGAATTTCCCAGTTTGAATTTTGTTAGACCCACTCATCTCTACCACTGTATAAATGAGATTTTAGAAATCTCATTCATTATGCTGTTACTGTAAAAGGCCGTTTTTTTCTGCACGTAAAATACGCATAAAAAACACTACGTGTAAACAAGCTCTTAAGAGTTCTATCTAGAGATTCCTTTGATTTTAAGCTTATGAAAAATGTGAATGGTTGTTCTTTCTAACAGTTTTTTTTAGGTTTATAAATTATATTTATCCTCCTTATCTGATATATAGCACAGCAAAAAATGCAAATACTTTTACACAAAAGTACAATGGATTTGTTTTCCATACACATCAGTCAAGGTGGCAGGTTTGCGAATGTTTAGGGTGTTGACCAAAAAATACAGAAGCAGGGTTTACAATTGTGTTATTCCAATACGGTATTTTTGCTTTTCAAATTATATAAACATATTGATAACCTATGACAAATTTGATTGACATCTATTTTATGCAAAACTGATTATGACAGATATTCTATACATTTATTTTGATGCTATCATTTTGCATTTTAAGGCCATTTTTACAATAATTCCAGGAGACTGAAGTAAAAGCTAAATATTATATTTAACACTAAAGTCCAAAAACAAAACACAGAAATATTAACAATATTCAAAAATGCCCTAAGATTATTACAAACAACAGTAATTCAGTTGAATTTTAAAGTCAATGTGTCATGACAATGCCAAATATGTTACATTTTTCTTTTTATTTATTTTTAATTGGGGAAAATGGGGTGATTTGAACTTTATTTTATTTTATTAAGTTAAAAAAAATATTTTTTACATTACTTTTTTAGTTTCTTTAGTGGACTTGAACTTGTGATTGCCATACTATTTACTACAATATCATGTCAGTGATGATACTGAGATTGCTGAAAAGTCTTCTGTACAAAACAGAAAGTGTGAGTATGATTATAAAGCTAAGAGGCCAGTGAGGAAATATTTAAGATTTTGTTTATGTATGGTGATATGAAATATTGAAAAAAAGCATTATTAAACAAAAAATAAAAATTACATTTAGCATGAAAACTTTTTGTAATTATTAAGTCATTTTCTGATGATGCATCTTGAAATTTCTTATTTAATCCACAATACATGGGTAAAATTTGGTTCCTGTACCCAAGTTCTTCAGCCCATCTTCAGTCATCTCACAGACTGAAGATAAGCTGAGTAGAAAGTCTGAGTCTATCAGCTAATAAAAAGAGACAGCACGGTTTTCTGTTGCTTCATTTTAAATGGAATCTGTAAGTAGGATCAACCCTTCTAAGAAATTAAATAAAATAATACTTTGATATCTGCAATAAATATCTTATTCCAGAGAAATCCACATTTTTTATAAATACTCTATATATAAATGAGCTGTTCAGGACTATGGGAAACCAATCTCCCTGAGAATCTGCATCCAGAGCTTATTTTAAATGAAAGGGACCATGACCAGTGTGAGATGTAACTAACACAGTACAGTAGAACTAAACTTTATCTTCTTGCATACACATTTGATGCAGCTCTCACAGCTCTGCTATATTGCAACACTACTGCAACCCTGCTTGCGAGCTGGAAGGTGAAGTAGTAGGAGAGTATACCCGCAGATGTGTTGAATATTCTTAGAATGTTAGAGTTGAAAGGGGCCTCAAGGGTCATCGTGTGCAGCCACCTGCTCTATGCAGGATTCACTAAACCATCTCAGACAGATGTCTGTCCAGCCTCTGTTTGAAAACTTCCATTAAAGGAGAACTCAGCTTTCGTGGCAGCCTGTTCCACTCATTGATCACCCTCACTGTCAAAATGTTTTTTCTAATATCTAATCTGTATCTTCTCCCTTTCAGTTTCATTCCATTGCTTCTCATGTTTCCATGTTTAAATGACAATAATGATGATCCCGCTACACTGTGACATCCCTGCAGATATTTTTAGACAGCAAGTAAGTCTCCTCTTAGCCTTCATTTTTACAAGCTAAAAATTCCCAGATCCTTTAGTCGTTCCTCGTAGGACATACTTTGTAGTCCACTTAACATCCTGGTAGCCCTTCTCTGAACATGCTCTAGTTTTTCAATGTATTTTTGTAAAACATGGTGCCCAGAACTGGACAAAGAATTCCAGATGAGGCCTGACCAAGGAGGAATAGAGGGGGATAATTACTTCACGTGATCTAAACTCTATTATTCTCTTAATACATCATATAATTGTGTTTGCCTTTTTGCTGCTGCATCACACTGTTGAAGTCTGTGATCTATTAGTATACCCAAGTCTTTTTCACACGTGCTGTTGCTTAGTTTCATTCCTCCCATTCGATAGATGTAATTTTGTTTTTTCTTGCCCAGATGTAGAATCTTGCATTTATGCATGTTAAATACTAATCTATTAGTGGCTGCCCATTGTTCAAGCTTATCTAGTCCCTTCTGAATCCTTCCTCTGTCTTCTCTAGTGTTAGCTATCCCTCCTAGCTTTGCACTGCCTGCAAATTTGATTAGTTTACCTTCAGTTCACTTATCCAGATCATTTATAAAAATGTTGAACAACACTGGAGCCAAGACAGAGCCTTGTGGTACCCCACTTGAAAAACTCTTCCAATTGGATGTGCAACCATTTATGAGTACTCTTTGAGCACGATCCCTGAGCCACATATGAATCCACCTAGCTTTGTCAATCCCATACTTGGATGCTTGGTCATTTTTTCAAAAAGGATAGTATGAGATACTATATCAAATGTTTTGCTGGTCGAGATATACTATATCTACTGCATTTCGCTGATTCATCCAGTCAGTGATTCCATCATAGAAGGCAATTAGATTAGTCTGGCATGACTTGTTTGCTATAAACCCATGCTGGTTCTGGTTAATTACTGTATTCTTATCCAAGTACTTGCATACATCCTGTTTAATAATTTGTTTAAAGATCTTTCCTGGTATAGAAGTAAGACTCATTGGCCTGTAATTTCCTGGCTCTGTCTTCTTTCCTTTTTTGAAGATAGGGACAACATTTGCCCTGCTCCACTCTCCTGGGACTTGTCCTGTTTTCCAGTTTTTTTTAAATATTCTGCCTAGTGGTTCTGCAATTTCCTCTGCTAATTCTTTCAGTACCCTAGGATCCAAGGAGTAACGTTTCTCCTTGTGGAGAGTGATAAGTTAAGCATGTCACGATGAGGAGATAAAGCCGCAATGCTCCTGTGGGAAATATGCAAATTGTCTCTGCAAAGAGGAAGAGGACTAGAACTCTAGTGCCACTTATAGGAAGTAGCAATCCTAGAAGTAAAATTTATATTTCTAGGATTGCTACTTCCTATAGGTGGCACTAGAGTTCTAGTCCTCTTCCTCACTAAAGAGACAATTTGCACAATACACTAGGATGTAATTCATCTGGACCAGTTGATTTAAATTCATGTAAATTAGCCAAGTGTTCCCTCACCATCTATCTGTTTATGGTTAGAGTGTATTCTTCTATTCCTTCAATGGCACATTGAAAATCAGTTAATTGTCTTTTGTCAGTTATAATCACACAATTTTACAGTGAGAAGAGCACACAGCAGCCATTATTGGTAAGCTCTGGAGCCAGATTCTCTTGCAAATCAGTGTCCTGCCCATGATTTTTTACAACTCATTTACACATGTCAAAAACTTGGATATCTCTGGAATAAGACATTGACCTACAGATATCAATGCATCATTTTATTCAGCTTCCTATGACTGGCATGTCCATATAGATGGCTTTGGAGAGTTGACCCTACTGACAGAATCCCTTTAAGGACTGGTGGGTGTCTCATCATGCAGACCCCATCAATCAAAACTTCTGACATGTCTTCCAAAAATGACAAAAATTTTGTAAAAGTGCTTTTAAATCTTTAATACTATTAAAAACAAAAATATATATTTCACAGCAGTTGGAAATAAAAAAGAAGAAAGACAGTCTTAAATATAACAACTGCACTGATGAAGGTCTAAGCTGAAGAGATATTAACCCCTTTACTCCCCCCCTCAAGGCAGTGTTCCCCTTCATGACCAAGCCAAATTTTACAATTCTGATCGGTGTCACTTTATGTGGTAATAACCCTGGAACGCTTCAACGGATCCCAGTGATTCTGAGATTGTTTTTTTCAGACATATTGTACTTCATAATAGCAGTAAATTGTCTTCAATATGATTTACATTTATTTGTAAAACAAAATGAAATTTGGTGAAAATTTTGAAAATTTAGCAATTTTCAAAGTTTTTATTTTTTTGCCCTTAAATCAGAGTTATGTCACACAAAACAGTTACTAAATAACATTTCCCACATGTGTACTTTATATCAGTACAATTTTTGAAACATATTTTTTGTTAGGAAGCTATAAGGGATAAAAATTTGGCCAGCAATTTCTCATTTTTTCAACAAAATTTACAAAACCATTTTTTTTAGGTACCACATAAGATTTGAAGTGACTTTGAGGGGTCTATATGACAGAAAATACCCAAAAGTGACACCATTCTAAAAACTTTACCCCTTAACATGCTGAAAACTACAAGAAGTTTATTAATCCTTCAGGTACTTCACAGGGATTTTTAGAACTTGAAGGAAAAAATTAACATTTAACTTTTTTCACAAAAAATTTACTTTAAACTCCAATTTTGTAATTTTCACAAGGGTAACAGGAAAAAATAGAGCCCAAAATTTGTTGTGTGATAGCTCCTGAGCAGGCCAATAGAGGAAACCCCCAACAAGTGACACCATTTTTGGAACTAGACTCCACAGTCAACGTATCTAGATGTGTGGTGAGCACCTTGAACCCCAAGATGCTTCACAAAAATTCAAAACATTGAGCGGAGAAAATAAAAAAAATTACATTTTCCCCCAAAAATGTTTTTTAGTCCCAAATTTTTGAATTTTCACAAGAGAAACAGTATCAGAAGAAATTGCACCAATTTGTTGTTCAATTTCTCCTGAGTACGCAGATCCCCCATATGTGGGGAACGCATGCTTATTTTCACAAGGTAACAGGAGAAAATAGACCTCAATATTTGTTTTCCAATTACTCCTGAGTATGCAGATACCCCATGTGATGGAAAACTACTGTTTGGGCGCATGGCAATGCTCAGAAAGGAAGGTGTGATGTTTTAGAACACAGATTTTTATGGAATGGTCTGCAGGTGTAATGTCGTGTTTGGAGAGCCCCTGATGTTCCTAAACAGTGGAAACCCCCCACAAGTGACCCCATTTAGGAAACTAGACCTTTCAAAAAATGTGTCTAGATGTGTGTTGAGTACCTTGAACCCCCAAGTGCTTCACAGACGTTTGTAGCGTAGAGCTGTGAAAAAAAAATCACATTTCTTTCCAACAAAAATATTATTTTAGTTCCAATTTTTTTTATTTTCACAAGGGTAACAGGAGAAATTGCGAACAAATTTTGGGTTCCATTTTCTTATGAGTACGCCAATACCCCATATGTGGTCAAAAACTACTTTTGAGGCACAGTGAAAAACTCAGAAGGGAAGAAGCGCCATATTGGAGTTCAGATTTTGCTGAATTGGTTTGAGGGTTTCATATCACATTGTCAAAGCCCCTGAGGTGCCAGAACAGCAGAGCCCCCATAATAGACACGATTTTACAAACTACAACTTTCAATGAATTCATCTAGGGGTGCAGTGATCATATTGACACCACTGGTGGGTCATAGAATTTTATACCCTTGGGCAGTAAAGATAAATTTAATTACATTTTTACCACCAAAATTTTGTTTTAAGCCCCCGTCATACACAGCGATCTCACTAGCGAGATCGCT
>VIAB01000153.1:336979-349063 GCA_009801035.1 Oophaga pumilio
ATTTTTCGATACCGAGCAGTATCGCTCAACACTAGTTGCAACCTACCTGCCTGTTGTGCCAGGTGCCATACTTCACAGGCATAGAGCGGTCACAGACTGTTCCTGCTGGCAATTCAGCTGCCTCTGCTGACGTCACATCGAGGGAACGGTAGCTTATTTTACACTTCACTCTGTTGACAGGGCAGGATTGTCAATGTCATTCTTTGATTGACAGCCAATTCCTTGGTGCCTAACTGAGGGAGTCAGCTGTCAATCAGCATGACATTGGCAGTCACTCCCCCTCGACAGAGAAGGATGGAAAAGAAGCCGCAGCGCTGTCGACGTGATGTTAGCAGAGCCAGCTAAATCACAGGCAGGAACGTCTGCGACCGCTCAGGTCCAATGAAGAACGCCAATGGGCTCAACAGGCAGGTAGGTAAAAACTACCTGCCTGTTAATGCTTAGGCACAGTTTTTTTTTACAAAGTCCCAAATATCCCCTTTAATTAGAAACTAATGCCCAGGGACAGTGTACTTTTGAGTCAGAGTATCTAAATGTGTTGTTGGAGGGCCATTTAGCTAAGAATTGTGTTCAGCAGACATCCTGTGAAAATATGCTAATAAAATATGACTATTGTAGGGCAAAAAGTTGGGATCTAGAGAGATACTAATACGAGATCACTAGATCTCAATTGGAAACAGCTAAGTGCACTTACTTTATCACATTATTATGGCTTTTTTATTTAATGCAAAATTGTTTTTTGTGTCGAAGCCCTAATTTAAGCAGCTTGGTACATACCAGTTGTTTTCTTTCTAATGTCTACCAACATTCTTAATTTCCACGTAAAATTATTCACCTAATATGATAGAAAGATTGGTCTTCCCATGATGTGCATTTGTTGCATGGCTTACTTCCTTGTCCTATAGACCTAGAAAATGCAACTCTCAGCTGCCATTTTTCAGCATCAGTAGTCTTCAGTATTATACACGAAAGACCTCAAATATTCCCTATGGATCCAGACAAAATTAGGGAAGCTGGAGGAAAAGAGAAAAAGTGCAAAGCCACAGTTCAAACAGATGAGAAAGCAGGCCAAGGTCAAACCAGGAAAGACAAATGAGGCACCAAATTACTAATGTCAAGGTCACAGGCGGAGGTCATGTAACAGAGTTATAGTAAAAGCTATAGAGAGGGTGTTTCAATAAACCAATTATCTTACAAAACACTTCAATTTTAATAGATGCAAAAGCACAGACGTAAACAAATACTGGAAGTCATGTTTCTAAAAATGTAAAAATTCATTACAGGAATAAAGTTGATTAGATAGATAAAACAGTTTAGTACAGCACAGTACCATACATGATCCTATATGTTTACATTTATCCCAAACGGTTTGCATTTTACATTTATTGTGGAAATGCACTTTCAGCTAACTGTTCAGGAAAAGTTGTTTTGGGTCTGAACATGAAGAATAACGCTACTTCGGGGGATTACATGGCTTGTGTGCTGCATTTTACCAGCCCCCTCTTCCAATATTTTTAAGCACTACCTGCCTTTCTCTTACTTCGCAGTATAGTTAGTTGTATAACCCCCTGTAATGATGGACCAAGGATGGCTTTGCATGGAAAAGTCAATAGTTATCCATAGTCTGTGATTTTAGCAGCTGCAACACTGGGAGAAAAAGAGTTTGTTCATAAGAGAAAAGATGGTTGTTTTCACAAGAATCCTTAAAGGGGTATCCCATCTCCAAGATCTTATCCCAACATGTAGACGGTGTAGTAATAATACTATTAGCAAATCCTTACAATTAGAAATGTAGTGTAGTTCTTCTGATTCGCTATGTATCTTTCCCCATTTAGGGCATTGCAGTAGCTTAGGTATCTATGGTTATGACCACTAATATAGAGAGTTAGTTAGTTCTTAGTGGTCATCACCATACTTAAGCTACTGCAATGCCCTCCACATGGAGTATGCAACATAGTGAATCAGAAGAATTATATTACATTTATAATTGCAGGCATATGCTAACATTGTTATTATTACACCTACTACATATTGGGATAGGATCTTGGAGATGGGAATACCACTTTAAGTTAAATTTTCAGGAAGAATTTTTAGTGAGTTTTTGACACTGTGTATTTTGACTGCATCAAAACCACAGAGTCTTAAGCCATGTGCACATGTTGAGTACTTGGTCAGTATTTTACCTCAGTATTTACCTCAGTATTTGTAAGCCAAAACCAGGAGTGGGTGATAAATACAGAAGTGGTGACGTGTTTCTATTATACTTTTCTCTGATTGTTCCACTCCTGGTTTTGGCTTACAAATACTGAGGTAAAATGCTGACCAAATACTAAGCGTGTAAACACGGCCTTAGGCTTTTGAGCATTTGGTGAGTTTTTGATGTTGCAGAATTTCAACAGCATTGCGTTTTATTGCATTTTTTTATGCTTTTTTTTGTCTGTTTTTGGTATGCCATGTACTGCTTTGTTTTTTTATAGTTACTGATATTTGGCTTAGACAAACTTTATTGATACAGTCATGTGTGGATTACATATGTTTTTGATGCGTCTCTGCAGCTGAAATGCGCTAGAAACTCATGTGTTTCTTTCCTGCAGATTTTCCACATCTAATGCAATTCTATAAGAAAAATCTGCACATAAAACTCAGCATACCCACAAGAGAAGTTGACATGTTGGGGATTTGAAACATCGCAGGTCAGTTTACCCTGAGGAAAAAAAGAAGCACAATGGATATGAGATTTCTATAAAACCCATCCCATTCGCTGAAACTGTAGTACGCTGCTTTTTTGAAGTAGCAAAAATATGCAGCATGAAAAACCCACGGGCTTACAACCTTAGGCCATGTACACATTTTAAGTATTTGATACGTTTTTTACCTCAGTATTTGTAAGCCTCGTGGAGTAAGAATGATACTGAGAAAGTTCAGGAATCACCACAGAATTAGATGGAAGAACCTGGTCAATGACCTGAAGAGAGCTGGGACCACAGTCTCAAACAATACCGTTAGTAACACACTACGCCATCATAAACTAAAATCCTGCAGCACGCAAGGTCCCCCTGCTCACACCAGCTCAAGTCCAGGCCGGTTAAAAGTTGATTAATGATCATCTGGATGATACAGAGGAGGCATGGGAGAAGGTCATGTGGTCAGATGAGACCAAAATAGAACTTTTTAGTATCAACTCCATTCACAGTGTTTGGAGGAAGAAAAAGGATAAGTACAACTCCCAGAACACTGTTCCAACCATGAAGCATGGTGGGAGAAACATCATATTTTTGGGGTGCTTTTCTGCAGAAGGGTCAGGATGACTGCACCCTATTAAAGGGAAGATAGATGGAAATTTTGGCCACCAATCTCCTTCTCTCAGTAAGCATTGAAGATGGGTTGTGGCTGGGTCTTCCAGTATGACAATGACCCAAAACACACAGCCAGGGCAACTAAGGAGTGGCTCCGTAAAAAAAGCATTTTAAGGTCTTGAGTGGCCTAGTCGGTCTCCAAACCTGAACCCAGTACAAAAAGGTTTGGATGTAACTGAAGCTCAAAATTGCCCAGCGACAGCCACAAAAACTGAAAGATCTGGAGAAGATCTGTATGGAGGAGTGGGACAAAATCCCTGCTGCAGTGTGTGCAAACTTGGTCAAGAACTGCAGGAAACATCTGACCTCTATTTTGTTCTGTTTTACTATTGTATCAAATACTTATTTCATGCAATAAAATGCAAATTAATTATTTAAAAATCATACAATGTGATTTTCTGGTTTTTATTTTTAGATTCTGTCACTCACAGTTGAAGTGTGCCTATGATAAAAATTACAGACCTCTCCATTCTTTGTAGGTTGGAAAACTTGTAAAATTGGCAGTGTATGAAATACTTATTTTCCTTACTGTCTTTTAATCTGATGCCCATTGTGCTCCTTTTTCTGCAACATAAACTGACCTGCAATATGTGTCTGAAATTCACAACGTGGCAATTCCTCTTGTGGGTACGCTGAGTTTTACGTTATAATTTTCCCCATAGAATTGCAGTAAATGTGTAAAATTTAAAAGTAAAAAATGCACATGCGTTTTTAGCGCATTTTCATTGTAAAAGCGCGCTAAATATGCATGTAATCCTCACATAACTGTATCAATAAAGTCTTGTCAAAGACAAATACAAGGAAGTATAAAAAATAAAGCAGTTTTGTTTAAACTATGACATACCAAAATTCAGCATCAAAAACAAAATGTAATAAACGCACTCAAAATTTTAATTATAAAAATTCACACAATCAAATTTAGCTAATAGATGCAGAAATGGTGCAGAAAATCTGCAACATCAAAAACTCACCAAATACTCATCATGAGAACATAGTCATTTACTGAATATGCCCTAATGAATGTCCCTAATTTCAATAGGTAGATACCCCTTTGCTGATTGCTTTTTTTAATACGTCTTTATGGAAGTCGGTGCTTTGTTTTTCACACATCCAGATATTTCTGGAACCGGAAAAATCGGTACCGGAGAAATCCGTGTCCGTGTAAATACGTGGTATATCCGTGTGGCACACGTGTGCCACACGTGTGCCGCATCAGGACCACACAGACAGCCGCAGGGGAAGAAGCACTACAGTAAGCGCTGTTCCCTTGCTTGTGGTGCTGAAGGCGGCTGTCATTATTCTCCCTGCTCTGCCGGCAACAGCAAGCAGGGAGAAAGAATGAAAGAAAGCCTGACATGGGGTCCCCCTTAGTTTTTGAACCAAACCGGCAAAACAATACAGGTGCAGGCTGCTATTCTCAAGCTGGAAAGGGGCCATGAATATTGGGCCCCCTAGCCTAAAAACAGCAGCTCGCAGCTGCCCAGAAAAGGCGCATCTATTAGATGCACCTATTCTGGAGCTTTGTCGGGTTATTCCCACTTGCCCTGTTGTGGTGGCAAGAATAGGCGCATTTAGGCTGGGGGGGCCATATTCATGGCCCCTTTCCAGCCTGAGAATAGCAGCCCGCACCTGTATAGTTTTGCCAGGTTGGTTCACAAACAGAGGGGGACCCCACGTCGGGTTTTTCATTTATTCTCCCTGCTCACTGTTGCCGGCCGAGCAGGGAGAATAATGACAGCTGACTTCAGCACCACAAACAGTGGAACAGCAGCTTACAGTAGCCGCTTCTTCCCCGGCGGCCGTCCGTGCGCATGGAGGACAGTGTGAACTGTTCTCCGTGTGCTGTGTACAGCACGTTTTGCGGGCCGTGCACTCCCACGAACACTGACATGCCTCCATGTTTTGCACACACATGCACGGTTCATGAAAACACGCTGACATGTGCATAGACACATTCATTTTAATGTGTCTCTGTGTTTCAGTGTCTCTGGTACGTGAGGAAACTGTCACTATACGTACCGGAGCCACTGACGTGTGAAAGAGGCCTTATGCAGCGTGTAATCTCCTCTGCTATCTTCTGTATACACTTATAAAGGGCAGCACGGTGGCTCAGTGGTTAGCACTGCAGCCCTGGGTTCCTGGGTTCAAATCCCACCAATTACAACATCTGCAAGGAGTTTGTATGTTCTCCCCGTGTTTGTGTGGGTTTCCGCACACACTCCAAAGACATACTGATAGGGAATCTAGATTATGAGCCTCAATGGGGACAACAATGATAATGTCTGTAAAGCACTGTGGAATATGATAGCGCTATATAAGCAAAGCATAGCAAGTAACAATAAATACATAATACACTGAGCACCATAATAACGCAGGTAACTCATATGCTTTTCATAGTGGCAGTTGCCGGCAGACAAAATTTTGTTATCTAACTCTCAACCTAGGGAGTGAATTTGGAGATTTATGTAATAAAAACTGACCACTACAAAGAAAATCAGCATAGCATTTTTTAACTAAGGCCATGGGCACACATTGAGTATTTGATGAGTTTTTTACCTCAGTATTTATGAACCAAAACCAGAAGTGGGTGATAAATAGAGAAGTGTCTATTATACTTTTCCTCTGTTTGTTCCCTGGTTTTGGCTTACAGATACAGAGGAAAAAATTAACCAAATACTCAATGTGCAACCTTTTCTGTGGCCTCCCTGCTAACACCCTCGCACCTCTCCAGTCCATCCTTAACTCTGCTGCACGACTAATTCACCTCTCTCCTCGCTACTCCTCCACTTCTCCCCTCTGCAAATCTCTCCACTGGCTCCCATTCCCTCAGCGAATCCAATTCAAATTACTAATAATGACCTACAAAGCCATCTATAACCTGTCTCCTCCATATATCTCTGAACTAATTTCCCGATATCTTCCCTCACATAATCTCCGGTCCTCCCAAAACCTCCTTCTCTCCTCCACACTTATTCGCTCCTCACCCAACCACTTCCAAGACTTCTCCTGATTATCCCCCATCCTCTGTAATTCTTTGCCCCAACATGTCCAACTATCAACCACATTCGGATCCTTCAGACGGAACCTGAAAACCCACCTCTTCAGGAAAATCTACAGTCTGCAATGACCCCGCTACCTCCTCACCACTACTGGAGCTGCCGCCTCACCAACACCGGAACTGCTGCAATCCTCCAACCTACTGTCTCCTTCCCCACCATCCTGTAGAATGTAAGCCCGAAAGGGCAGGGTCCTCTCCCCTCTGTATCAGTCTGTCATTATTAGTTTGTTTACTGTAAGTGATATCTGTAATTTGTATGTAACCCCTTCTCATGTACAGCACCATGGAATCAATGGTGCTATTTAAATAAATAATAATAATGTGTGCACGTGGCCTTAGGCTACGTTCCCACAATGAGGTTTTGGTGAGTTTTTGATGCTGCATGTTTTTGCTGTGTCAAAAACGCAGACTCTGACAGTTCCAGCAAAGTGGATGGGACTTATAAAGATCTCATGGCCACTGTGCTTCTTTTTTTACTCAGTGTAAATTGACCTGCGGTTTGGATTTCAAATCCACAACATGGTAATCTAACTTGCAGGGACACTGAGATTTCTGTGCAGATTTGTCCCATAAACTTACATTAAATGCGGTTAATCTGCAGGTAAAAAATGCACATGAGTTTTTCGTGAGTTTCCACAGCAGAAAAGCATCAAAAACAAATGTAATCCGCACGTACCTGTATGATTAAAGTTTGTCAAACCCAATTACCAGGAAGTAACAAAAAGAAAGTAGCTTTATTTAAAGTATGACATATCAAAAAGAGACAAAAATGCAACATCAAAAATGCAATAATAACGCAAGTAACCTAATTTACCTAATGGTGCAGAAAGTCTGCAAAATCAAAAACTCACCAAAAGCTCATTGTGAGAACGTAGCTTAAGGGCACATTTATATGCAGCATTTTTGCAGCGTTTTTTCTAAATCAAAACATAGTGGACACAGGAAAAATACTGTGTAAAAATGTGTGGCTTTGCCGCATTTTTGGGACATTTTTACTTGCGTTATTCCATGGGTGAACAACGCTGCAAAAATACTGAAAGAATTAACATCCTGCAGATGTCAAAAAATGCCCATGAGCTCAAAATATGCAAGAAATAAACAACAAGCGTGTACATGAATTTTTTTTTAAGTCTCATTTGCTTTGTTGGTTCTTCAAAACTCTGCATTTGCAGAAAAAAAACACAGACAAAAAATGCTGCAAAATCGTCACTCTAAAGCTATGTTTACACATTGCGTTTTTGCTGCTTTACTTTTTTAGCACATGAAAAACTGCTTCTTACAGTACCAGTGAAAGCTATGAGATTTCCAAAATATTATGCACAAGCACATTCTTATGCACATGCTTGGTTTTTTTCATGACTAAATTGGAAAACTACAGATTTTTTTTAAATCTACACAATGCTTTCATCATTATTGCAGCATTTTTTTCAACCGTAGACAGCAATGAGAAAGTGAAAAGATGATGCAAAAAAAGTGTGACGGTGTTTTTCACTGCACTTTTGAAACGTTTTTGGCGAATAAAACTAACTTTACTAAACATGTACTGTAGACAAGCACACATGTAATCTGAACCTAAAACTGCTGCAAAAAAAAGTATCAAATACACATGGAAAAAAACAGCAAAAAAAAAACAAAACAGAAAAAGGGGCATTTTGTTTTTGAGTGAGTTTTTTACATGCTAAAGAGCCTTTGTGGCTCTTTTTATATTTTGTATAAAGCTGCTTTGTTTGCAATATTTCCTGATATTTGGCTTTGCCAAAAATTTATTGATACCGTTATTTGCGTATTGCATGTGTTGTATTGTGTTTTTTTTATCTGTGGATTTTTCGCATCTAATGCAAGTCTACATATAAGACCGGTTTCACACGTCCTGATATTTCCAGTACCGGAAAAAGCAGTGTCCGTGTGTCCGTGTCTCGTGAATGTGATATTTGTGGCACACGTGTGGCAACCGTGTGCCACCAGTGTGCCGCATCAGTACCACACGGACGGCCGCCGGGGAAGAAGTGCTTCAGTAAGCGCTGTTCCCCGGCGGCAGGTGCTGAAGACGTCTTTCATTCTCCCCTGCTCTGCCGGTGATTGGCGTGAGCAGAAGAGAATGATGAGAGTTATATTAAAGTCAGAAAGATGGCAGCAGGTGTCGGATGATGGGAGTAATACTCCCAAAAGCCCTCAACTGCTGTCATCTTTCTGACTTTAATATAACTCATCATTCTCTTCTGCTCGCGCCGATCGCCGGCAGAGCAGGGGAGAATGAGAGACGTCTTCAGCACCTGCCACCGGGCTTCTTTCCCGGCACCGATGCGTGTCACACGGAGGTTATCAATGTGTGCTCTCCGTGTGCACGTGTGTGGGACGGTTTGCAGACAGTGCTGCTGGTAAAAAACAGACATGTCAGCATGTTTTGCCCAATGACACACGGTCCGTGGAAACACACTGACATGTGCACAGACCCATTTATTTGAGTGGGTCTACGTGTGTACGTGTCTCCGGTACGTGTGGAAACTGTCACCGTATGTACTGGACACACTGACATGTGAAAGAGGCCTAAAACTCATTTTACCGACAAATGAAATTGACATTTTGCTGATTTCAAACTGGAACCGCTGGTCAGTTAACACTGCTTCAAAAAGGAAAGCACAATGGACATGAGAGTTCTATAAATCCAATCCCCCTTGAAGGAACTGTAATACGCAACGTTTTTGGTGCAGCAAAAATACATAGCATCAAAAACTCACCAAAAACTCATTGTGGGAACTTAAACCATCCCAATGATTGGAAGCGAGAGTGGCTGCAGGGAGAATAAGCCGGTTACACAGGATTTACACAGTATTTACCTGCAAATTACCACTACATCTGTAGGTAAATTGAGTTTCTCAAAGTATGGTCACGTTATTTTTACACATTGTAGAAGACTTCATCAGCTGTTGAAGGCTGACATGACAGTGCAGGCTTCTCTTAATACCTGCAGCATTTCTTTTCAGGTCATTTTTAGAAAGAGGGTTGACTTTTGTTAAGAGATTTACAAATAATGTTTAAAAAATTGAGACATTTAATAATGCATATCTGTTTTTGCACACCTGTTTTACTAGTCTGACTTAACAAGCATACACACCACGCCTATGCTGTGGCCTGCTGCCACAATTAGCTTTCTTTTTGTGTACCTCTCTATCTTGCATTATTTGTTATGTACTTTTTGGGAAGGGTTTATTAATTACAAAACATATAGTAACAGAAAAAATGTCAATAGCAAAAGACAGGTTGGGGTAAAAGAAAAAAAAAAACATAGTTATGTATGTTGGAGCCGCCAGCATCAGCAGAACTACCAAGACCGCTAGCCATCCTGGCTGTAGTACTACCAAACGCAGTACAGATTTGGACTATTTTGCCTCTGGGAAACAAACTAGTGGGGCTGAAATGGAGGGTGTTACTGACTTTATGGCACCTCACTAGTCTCAAGTACGGCAGAATTATGTTACCTCTGACAGTGATACTGTCAGTTTGAGTCAGTGCTCTGCAAAAAAGAGTCTGTCTGTTCACATATAACTAAAAGGCATTAATTTAAAAATAAACATGAAAAGTCTGTGTTATTAAATGGGCTGTTTGTTCTTACTGAGTTACTATACCAATCTGTGGCGCCCCTGAAGGTTCAGTCGCCACAGAGGTACTGCACCTCAATCAGGTGTATGGTACTCCACTCTCAGGTAAGGAGAAGGCACTACCCAGAACTCTAACACTCACATCCAACACACTAGTTCAATCAGGGCATCTGGGTGTACCTTTAGAGAGGATGGCTTCATCCCAGGCTGGGTGGGAAAGGGTGTTGGGGAGTGGGTGGGGAAGGTAGAGAAGAGGGAGGAGTCAGGGAGTGTGACAGTGGTCAGAGAAGCTTCTGGAAGGAATCTGTTGGAGGGAGAGGAGGAGTGAGGAGCAGAGAGTAGCTCCTAAAGGAAAGACAGACAGAGAAAGAGTCTAGAAGGGGAGATCAAGCTGTGAGGAGCTTGTCCCCAGACGAGAGGAGAGGGAGAGACAGGAGGAAGCTCCCGGGAGGACAGAAGGGGTCCTAGTGGCATGGATAGTGAGGAATCCATCCATGGGACCCGTATTAACCGGCGTGGCCGGTGGAGGGACCAGGTCGCAGTTAGGGAACTGGCTCCAAAACTAGTGGAGATAGTAAGGACTCAGCTAGAAAACCGGAGGCTGCAGTATTTGCATGTGCTGCAGCCACATCCAACATATTCGCTGAAAAGGCAGACATATAGGATTCAGGGTATGACCAACGTCACCTGACAAGATCCGAGTCTACTGGCTCAGGACATTGTGTGTGAAAAGGCAGGGCAGGAGAGGTGGTAGCCAGCATAGTGAGACGGCCAGGAAAGGAACATCTAACGGAGCCCTGGCAATGTGCACCCCAAGCTACCTGAGAGCTGACTGGACCACAGATCCTGAGGACACAGCACCCCGGCTGGGGATTGTAACATCAGAACTGTGAGACTGCACACTGCTTTGTCCTCCTGTTTATTTGCTGCGTCACTTCAGCCTTGCACTACAACAATCATCATCATCATTTTACACTTTTACTGCCCTGGGGAATAGCTCTGCCTGTGGAGAGCTGAACCAACTTTGCTGCCCCAGTGGACTGAATCTGCAGCATCGGCTAACACATTATTTGCCGAATACCACAGGTGGTGTCACGAACTATATCTTATAAACTTTATTCCCCTTTTATCATCATTTTCATTGGATGCCCAGGGCCACGGACTGGTTCACTGCTACCGTGACACATCCCCTTAAGATCCGGCCCGCTACCGAGTATCCCCATGGCCCTGGCGCTCCAATTCCATTTCTGTGTGGAGCTCATTTTGAAATGACTAAGGATGTGATTTTGATAAAGAGTTTGAAAGGGGGTGGATATAGTCCTAGGAAACCTTAGTGTTATACACGTCTTTTAAGGGCAAAAGGCTTTGTAGTGTTACAAACTGACTGACTGCGCTGTATCACACTTGGTGATGAACAATTAATGAAGGGCATTTGATTATCAGCTCCTGGGTGCTGCTTACCATTTTGATTCGTATGGAAACAGTAAGAGATTTAATTTTTCAAACACTACGTTTGCATTTTGGCCTAGTATTTGTTAAATAATGATACAGTACATACCTAATTTTCTTCAACGTTGTTATGTCCTAAACTATATTACTCAAAGAGGGTGTATTTGTTCTTTCTTTCTCTCATGCATATGTATATATATATACACACATTTTTTTTTTACTTTTTTGGGGGGGCAGGGAACTATATAAAGGAAAATACTGCATATTTTATTCCAAGATCAGCATGGCATGGTAGCAGCACGAGATCCCATTGAACTCTTCCTTAGTTATCGTACAAAATGTTTTGACCAGTCATTGAATGCTATTTCTTTGAACGGGATCCCATAAGAAACACTGACACTGGTTTTGTAGCTTGCTTTGCAGATGCATTTAATAATTTGTTGGAGCCCAGAAGAGGCCTCAATATTGCCATCAAAGTCTTCCTTCTGCATCCAAACATCACCTTAGACAGCTGAATGTGTTTGTAACTGTATTTACCTGCAAATTAGCAATATGAATGCACATATGTACCGGATTGCTAAGGTCGATGTAGATATATGACAGATTTTTTTCTTTTTTTTTT
>VIAB01000153.1:429873-443460 GCA_009801035.1 Oophaga pumilio
TCGGTGTGGGTTGTGTCTCTGTTAACTGTGTGTGGGTTGTGTCTTTGCGCGTGTCTGCGTGTGAGTGGGTTGTGTGTCTGTGTGTGTGGATTGTGTGTTGTATGTGTGTGGGGGGTTGTGTCTGTTTGTGTGTTTAGATATCTTTTGATTATACTGAAGTGTGTGTATATACACTTGTCCTGCATGCATGTTCTGTGTATATGATGTGTACCTGCTGTGCATGTGTGTGTCTGTGTGACTGTATGATGTGAATGTAATGAGTATGTGTTGTCCAATATATGTGTGTTGTATACAAGTATATAATGTAATTTAACCCCTTCACCACTTTGACGTTCATACACGTGAAAGGTTGTATCCTTGCCTTTGATACAATATCACATGCTGGCAATATGCTATATGGAGGACTATGGGGGTGCATTATGTTATATGGAAGACTATGGATGATGCATTATAATATATGGAGGACTGTGGGGGTGCATTGTAATATATGGAGGACTATACTATACTATATGGAAGTAATTATAATATTTGGAAGGATCTGTTGGGGGAGCATGATAATACTTGAAGGGCTATGAGGAAGCCTTTCTACTTTATGGAGGGCTGTATTGGGGGCCATTATACTGTACGTAGGTCCTTTATACAGTATGGAGGATTATGTGGGGCTCACAGCTGGGGATTATACTGTGGTGGGATAGTTGAGGGGGTACAGTAAGGTCATCATACTATGCGTGTGGAGGAATCACTGTGGGGGGTCATATTGTTTGTGGGGCACCTTTGTTGGCATCATACTTTATGGGTGCAATGAAAGAGGAATCTGGGAGCTTCAATAAGAGGAAAATTAGTTTGCAATGACAGCAAAGTTGTGAGCTTTGTACCTATGTGACCCAGACATTTTTTTTTTGTTTTTGGAGGGTGGGAGCCATGAGAACTTCTGCTTTGGGGCTCTATGATCTCTTTGTACGCCCTGGTGCAGGAAGCATTGTCCCTTTCACATACGTCTCTGCTGCAGGACTGATTGCCCATAACTTGCACACCACGTTCAATGCTGCCCCTCGATACATACAGGCATTCAGCTATGTTTCTCCTGAGTGTCGGTTGCGCTCGTCCCCTTTCCCGCTCTCACATCACTTAGTCAACCCAATAGGAAGGCCCCTGCTATTCGCTCCGGACAGCCCTGTGTTGCATGGTGGACATGTCTGACTAGTCAGTGCCTGGCAGCCGCCACATTGGAGCTGCCCAGAGTTTTGCAGATGTGTGCCAGAGATAATAGGTTGGCAATCAGTGCTGCCTCCTGTGCTATAAGAATGCAGGACTGTGTCTGCCTACAGGACCACCGCTCTGCAGCCATCATTGTGTGTCTGTTTATACCAGGACTGCCATTGCCATTAATGACCCTTGTTCTGGATTCTTCTGTGCGGTTCTTGTATGTGTGTGTCATCATGTGACATCCTTGTATTTGGAGATCTTTTTTTTCTATTTCTCTAAATTAAAATGTCCACTAGAGTCCTCATTTTTACAGGATATGAACCAGATTAATTTCTACCGGTTTAATTTTTTTTTTACTATGGGCGGGGGGGAGGTGCAGTTCTGCACTTCGCCTCAGGCAGCACAGAGGCTAGGTTCACCCCTGTGTGTACTTATAATTACTCGTTTTGCCTTTCTATTCAGTTAATTCTTTTCTTTTCCATTAGATCTATGACATCATGTGATTGAAAACAAACTAGCTGAATTCCTCTAAGTTTTTTGTAGAAACAGGAAGTCTCTTTTCCCTGCATGAGACATCACTGCAAAAGTCCTTGGCAGGGTTGAGGAGCAGAGCAGCTTGGTCAGGAGTTGAAGAGGAGGAGAAAGAAAAGAGAAAAATTAACCGGGTAGAAAGGCGAAGTGAGAGATTGTAAGTACACCGTGCTATATATGATGTTTTCAAATTATTAAGAGGATGAAAACTTTGATGGGAATGTGTCTTTAACAAAAACTCCCTCTACTATGTTAAAATGAGTTTTACACTTTTAGAAGTGGTCCCCAAAAGATATCAGATACTAGTGAAATAATACAGATAGTACTACAGTGACATGTAAAAGTTTGGGCACCCCTGATCAATTACTGTTATTGTCAACAGTTAAGAAAGTTGAAGATGAAATAATCTCTAACAGGCCTAAAGGAAAAAAAAATTGTCATTTTTAAAATTGCAAAAAAGGAAAATAGGCCAGTGCAAAAGTTTGGCCACCCTTGTAGATATGTGTGCTCAGATAACTTTGACAAAGGTTTCAGACCTTAGTTAGCCTATTATGGTTATGGCTTGTTCACTATCATCATTAGTAAAGGCCAGGTGATGAGAATTTCCCACCTTTATAAAAACCCAGCCTCCCCTAACCTTGTGCCAAAAAACAGCAGCCATGGGTTCCTCTAAACAGCTGTCTACCACTCTGAAAGTGAAAATAGTGGAGGCCCACAAAGTAGAAGAATGCTATAAGAAGATAGCAAAGCATTTTCATGTTGCCACTTACTCTATTCGAAATGTAATTAAGAAATGGCAGTTAACAGGAGCAGTGGAGGTCAAGATAAGGTCTGGAAGAACAAGCAAAATTTCAGTGAGAGCTACTCGAAGCATAGCTAGAAAGGCAAATCAGAACCCCTGCTTGACGGCAATAAACCTTCATAAAGATTTAGAAGACTCTGAAGTTGTGTTCATCAGAAGAAAACCTCTACTGCATCCTCACCATAAAATTTAGAGTCCGATGTATTCAAAAGAATATCTAAACAAGCTTAATGCATTTTGGAAAAAAGTCCTGTGGACTGATTAGGTTAAAATAGAACTCTTTGGCTGCAATAATCAAAGGTATGTGTGGAGAATTTCAGATAAAGAACATTTCGTCAACCATTAAGCATGGGGGTGGATCAATCATACTTTGGGGTTGTGTTGCAGCCAATGGCATGGGCAGCATTTCATAGGTAGAGGGAAGAATGGATTCAATGAAATTTCAACAAATTCTTGATGCAAACATAACACCACCTGTAAAAATCTACAGTTGAAAAGAGCATGGCTTCTACAAATGGATAATGATCCAAAACACACATCAATCTCCACAGTTAACTACCTGAAAAGGTGCAAGCTGAAGGTTTTTCAATGGCCCTCACAGTCCCCTGATCTGAATATTATAGAAAATATGTGGCTAGAGCTCAAAATAGCAGTTCATGCAAGAATTTTCCCAAGAAAAATGGATGAAAATCCCTCAAACAAGAATTGAAATACTCTTATCTGGCTGCAGAAAGTGTTTATAAGCTGTGATACTTTCCAAAAAGGGACTGCCAAAATGTGACAGGATGTAGTGAGCACACTGTCATGATTACCTGGCAGTCCCAATGCAAGTGGGTGGTCACATGACTGCATTTATGTGACTTGCACATAGAGTGACTACAGATTTTCTACCAAGCCTGAACAATCTCTTTAACCCCTTTCTATCATATGACTTACTATCCTGTCCATGTGACCTGGGTTTTAAGTCCCAGTGACGGGATAGTACGTCATATAGTATCAGACTATATCACCCTGAGCGCGTCCGATCAGGGCCGGGTGTCAGCTCATTCTCACGGACCGCTCCCGACACTTTAATCCCCGGCACACTGCGATCAAAGATGATCGCAGCATACCGGCGGCAGTATTTATGTGACTTGCAAAAAAAAAATGGTGTTGTAAAAATGAGAAATCGCTGGTCAAATTTTAACCCTTATAACTTCCTAACAAAAAAAATGTTGTTTCCAAAATTGTGCTGATGTAAAGTAGACATGTGGAAATGTCATTTAGTAACTATTTTGTGCAATATAACTCTCTGAATTAAGGGCATAAAAATTCAAAATTTGAAAATTGAAAAATTTACGAAAGTTTTGCCATATTTCCATTTTTTTCATACATAAACGCAAGTTATATCAAAGAAATTTTGCCACTAACATGAAGTACAATATGTCATGAGAAAACAATGTCAGAATCGCCAAGATCCGTTGAAGCGTTCCAGAGTTATAATCTCATGAAAGAACAGTGATCAGAATTGTAAAAAATTGGTCAGGTCATTAACATGCAAACAACCCTCGGGAGTAAAGGAGTTAATAGGTTATCATGTTCAGAGAAATCCTGCTGTACAACGAGACAACTGATCATCACCGGACAGGTATTAAATACATGATCTATTAATTAGAATAGGAGACAAGCATGAGGCAAGTCCTGCATCCTGCAGATGCATTTATCCGAACCTTTTTAAGCCACTTTACTATTGGAAGAAAAATGGGGCACAATTATGTGGAGGCAGAGAGGGTGGCTTTATTATCGTGTGAAAGCAGTATTACTATTGGAGACAGAGAAGGAACTATTAACATCTGGAGTCACTATTACTATGTGGAAGAATGGAAGGAGTAATAATAGAATTAGGCAGTTTTATAAAATGGAGACATGGAGTGCCAATGTTACTGTGAAGAGGCATTAAAATCATGTGTAGAGACAGAAGGGGCGCTATTCCCACGTGGTGCCTCAAAATGTGCATTGTTACTGTTCTGAGGTAAATTGCTGGAAAAATGATTAGTCAAAGATGTCTGTAAGTTACATTCTGCAGAGAAAAGTCTTGGATACAAGAAGCCATCAGTTTGCTAAGGATCAAATGGAGAAGAAACGGTAAAATGAACAGTGATGATCAGAGTAGATGTCACCTGTGAATTTATTCATTTATCTGTACTGTACAGTATACTTTTACACTTTTAAGAGTGCTTGTGTATACAGTGTATCTACCACTATATAGTCCCTGTATGGTGGTAACATTTGTGTTATATAGGACCAGTCAATCCTTAACTTTGCTGTCTGACAAATCAATCTATCCCCTCACTACTCCTCCACCTCTCTGCTCTGCAAATTTCTTCATTGACATCCAATTTCCTTACAACTACAGCTTAAACTACTAACACTGACCTATAAGGCTGTCCATATAGCTTTGAACTAATCTCCCAATATCTTGATTCCTCAAAAGACCTCCTTCTCTACTCCACTCTTGTATGTTCCTCACCCAATCACCTTCAAGCCATCTCCTAAGCATTACCCATCCTTTGGAATTCCGTATCCCAACAATTCCCATTGTCTCCAACATTTAGAACCTGGAGACAGAAGTTGAAAACCCATCTCTTCAAGAAAGCTTACAGCTGGCAATGACGCAGCTGTCACCTCCCCACCACCAAAGTTGCTGCCACCCCGTAACTACAGTTTCCTCCCCTATTACTTTGTAAGCCAGGAGTGCAGTCTCCTCACCCTCAAGGTATTACTCAGCCTGTTTATTGTAATTTATATTTGTACTTTGTATGTAAACCATTTTCACATGTGCAATACCATGGCCTTAATAGTGTTTAAAAATAAAATAATAATAATCTACTAAGAAGAAATGGTCTGCTCTGCTGTGAATAATTTGTGCCAAGTATGAAGTGCATCAGTAATATACAAAGAAAGCTTTGGCTCTGAAGTAATAAGAAGAAGGTAAATTACTTTGCACAATGTAGTGCCTTAATTATTCTCCAACCAATGTTTACAGATCATGTCCGACGTTCCGGCCATGCTGGCCTTTTCAGTGTTATCTATGTGAAAACAGTGTATTTACAACTAAAGAAAAGGAAAGGGAATAACAGAGGGACAGAGGTAATCATGAACTTACATGAAAGGAAGCAAAAAGGGGGAAATGATCTACTAGCTGGGTTGTCTCTTAAGGAATCTGAAAAAGACAAAAATACGGTATGAGGCATGACAAAATAGAAACATACCTACAATGTCTTCTCTTTCTCTCTTAATATACATACCTCTTCCCTTTTATCCACAGGGATCCCATCCCTTTAATTTACATACCTTTTCCTGATTGTTACCTGTTGATACCAAGTACCCATTAACGAATTGGAGATACTCTCTGACCTTCCTATGTGGGATAAATTACGTCATATATTCACTTTGCTTATTTAATTTTGTTAAACATGATGAACGAGTTCATAGTTGCGTGATCATTGGCCACCAGTTTTTCTCTGATCATATTCTTGTATATTTGTACATATTGCATTTGACATTGTATATATGATGTTTTCACATAGATAACCTTGACACAGGCCAGCACGGTCGAAATGTTGAAGATTATCTGTAAACATGGGGGAATTATAAAAGCACTACATTATAACAAGCAACTTACCGTCTTATTAATACTTCAGTACTGAAGTTTTCCTTGTATAGTAATATTCTACTACTAGTATTTATACTCAGAATTATCACTGTGTTATTCTTGGCGTTTCATTAGACTACAGGAATCATGTACTATATTATTTGCTCCCACTGTTGTCCACAATGTTACATAGGAGTGCAAGTAACATCTTTTACATTACATTCTCAGTGTTTTCGATGTGTTTCATATTTTTCAGGGGGAGGAGAAGTTAATGCCGTTTGCACTACATTTTGGTCAGCCATTTCAAAGCTGTTTCAATGTCTTGAATGCTAGTCCCATCTTCAAAAATGGGTATTGTCAGATAGTGCTTATAAATACAAGCAATTTTGCAATTTACTGCTTATCAAAATTTTCAGCTGTTCTTGAAATATAAGGACTATTCTTTTTTTTCGTTTAGAACTTGTTGCCTTGGAAACCGACCACCAGTGATAGACAGCAGAACTTGTCTACAAGCTGTTTTCTATTGCGCTTTGGAGCACTTTTTTGGAGCTGCAGAGGATTGCTGGAGCACACATTTATCACCTAATTCTGGCTTGCTTCAGTGCAGTGCTTACAAGCTAGACAGAACATATCTTAGGCAAAACAACGGCTAAAAATTGTAAAAAGCAGTAAATTGCAAAAATACTTAACGGTTAACGTAAGGCTCGTTGGCTGTAATACAACTACTATATGCTGTTTATGGTAAATAATAATAATTTTTATTTCTCTTTTGCCAACATATTCTGCAGCATTTTACATTTTAGAGAGGACTTTTACAGACATTAAAGATATTACAAAAAAAAAATCAACAGATATCAAAAGGAGTGAAGACCCTGCTCGCAAGCTAACAATCGATGAGGAAATAGGGGAGGCAAGAAAGGAGAATGGTAAAAATACTTGTATTGTACAGTCCAGCCAATAAAATAGGTGGGGGGATTCACAATGTTGCAAGAACTGGTCACCAGCCAGTATGTGTACAAGTACAGATTCAAATGGCTAATAAGTGAGTGGAGGGTATGTGCACAGATGCTAAGAGGGTTCTGATTTGGAAGAAAATGTTGTGTAGGCAAAACAGGGATAGTTCGATAACGGTGGTGATTTGAAAGGCAAGTCTAAAGAAATGTGTTTTTTAGGTCATGGTTACAACTGTTAATATTGGGGATTAATCGAATGGTCCTGGGTAGTGCATTCCAAAGAATTTGTGCAGCACGCGAGAAGTCTTGGAGACAGGAGTGAGAGGTTTGGATTATTGAGAATGTTAGTCTTAGTTCATTAGCACAATGGAGGGCACAGGTAGGGTAGTAGAGTGAGACCAGGAAGGAGATGTAGGGTGATTCTGAGCCATCGAGCGCTTTGTGGATGCGTGTGATAAGTTTATATTGAACTCTAGACATATATAAGGGGAAGCGGAAAGCACCACTAATGGGCATATGAATAACCAAATCAACAATATACAAGGGGTGCTGCACAATGCATCAAGTAGAGTATGTCAAAAAAGGAAGAGCAAAGACTATGCATAAAAGGCGCACACCCAGGACAATAGAGAAAAATAGTACAATTTTATTAATAGACAGAAAAACTCACAATAAAAACATTTAAGAAAAAGGCACAACACTAGAGGTCCCATATAATCAATAATGGTGTGTGACACAAACACAGTTGTTGAAGAAAAAAATCACATGTACATGTAATAATTGTACAAAACATCAAAAGCTAACCCCCTAGTTTGGACGTCCCCAGAAAACCAACAAGCCCCGAGCGCTCACTCCTAAACTGAGGCCGTGATACGCTTATAAGGTGCTACAAGGAAGCTAATATAAACAACCCACTAAAAAATATCTCATGTAAGATGTAAAAAGAGGTGTAAACATGTGGGGTAACAGGGATGGAAGGAGAATGTAGTCATGCAGAGGCACAGGTAAAATGAAGGAGATGACAATACATCACCACGAACAACAATCCATAAGGGGGCGTCGGGGGTCAGCAAGTCAGGGGGATAATAGTCCCGGGACCAAAGCAATGTGGCAATTGAACTCTGTAGCAGATAGGCAGCCAGTGTAGTGACTGGCACAGGGTGGAGGCATTGGTGTAACAGTTGGAAAGGAAGATGATCCTGGCTGCTGCATTCAGGACACATTGGAGAGGGGAGAGTTTAGTGAGAGGGAGAACAATCCGTAGACAGTTGAAATAGTCCAGATGAGAATGGATAAGAGCTACAGTAAGAATTTTTGCTGAGTCAAAGGTAAGAAAAGATTGAATTCTAAAAATATTTTTGAGGTGTAGAAGACATGAGCGAGTGAATGATTGGATGTAGGGGGCGAAGGAAGGATCTGACACCAAGACAGCAGACATGTTGCTGGGGAGTAATGGTAGAACCACACATGGAAATGGCAATATTTGGCATAGGTAGACTAGTGGAGAGAGGAGTTCAGATTTTGACAAATTCAGTTTTAGGTAGAGCAGGAGTGTGAAATATGTTATCTGCCAAGGGCCATTTGGATATTTATACCATCCTTTGGGGGCCATACAAATTGTTTTCTAACTCTACCCACAAGGTACATCCTGAAGCTGGCACTGGTGTCAGGACATAATAATTCATTGCGTGTGCCTCAGCATTCAGTAGTGAACATTGCCTTCACTCACAGAGCAAAAAGAAATCGATTGGCAAGCAGCCATCAAAATACAGCCACCGACTCAAGCACTGTGGTCCCCAGAAATCTGCCCAGGAGCAGGATAGAAGATCATTGAGGGCCGTAAAAGGTTCCCGGGCCTGAAGTTCCCCACCCCTGAGATAGAGTGGGGACATAATGTCAGAGACAGCGGAAAGACAATCCCTGGTATTTTGCAGTAATGCAGGGGTCATGTCAGGAGATGATGTGCATAATTCAGTGTCATAGAGATGGTAATGAAAACCGAAATTACTTACGGTTTGTCCAATAGGGGCAGTATATAAGAAGAAGAGGAGGGGGCCTAGGACTAATTCTTGAGGAACGACAGTAAGGGGAAGAGAGGAAGAGGAGCCAGCAAAAGACACAGTGAAGGAGCGGTCAGAGAGGTGGGAGGAGAACCAGGAGAGAGTGTAATTTTTTGAGACCGATAGAGCTGAGCATAATGAGGAGTAGCTGGAGTCGAATGCGGCAGAGAGATCAAGGGAGAATCAGCATGGAGCAGTGGCTATTAAATTTAGCTGTTAGTAGATCATTAGAGACTTTAGTGAGGGCAGTTTCAGTAGAGTGTTAGCAGCGGAAACCAGATTATTAAGGGTCAAGAATAGAGTGATCTGAGAGAAAGTGGATTAGATGGGAGTGGGCCAAGCGTTCCTGAAGTTTAGATATGAAGGGAAAATTAGAGACAGGTCTATAGTTAGCAGCAAAGTTCTGGTTGAGGGATGTTTTTTAAGTAATGGGTGTATGCTGGCATGTTTAAATGAGGAGGGAAAGATGTCAGATGAGAGAGACAGATTAAATATTTTAGTTAGGTGAGTAGTGATATCTGGAGAAAGGGACTGGAGGAGATGTGAGGGAATAGGGTCACTGCTGCAGGTAGTAGGTCGAGCAGAATTCTACTTCAGTGAACAGTTCAAAGACAGAAAGTGAGCTAGATGCAGCACAGGAGGGAGAAGAATGCATAGTGTTAGGGGATTGGGAGAAAATTTCCTGTTGGATATGGTAAATTTTTTCTTTTAAATAATTGGCCAGATCATCAGCACTGTGGTTGTAGTTAGAGATCGGGAGAGGGAAGTTAGCAAGATCTTGCCCTGTGCAGAGCTGGGAGAAGATCAGGTCCAGAGTATTACCATCTTCATGTGTAGGATAGTTAGTAGGATGTGTAGGATAGTTAGTAGCTGTAAAAGGCTGATGGAGTAAGTTAGCAATAAAAGTTGAGTGGCAGATGGGGAAAGGGGATCAGCAATGGGTATGTTAAAATCACCACATGATAAGTGTGGGGATGTCACAGGATAGGAACTGTGAGAATCAGGTGGCAAAGTGATCCAGAAACTGACTGAAGTGGCCAAGAGAGCGATACACAACCACCACTCGCAGGCAGAAGGGCTGGTAGAGTCTGAGAGTGTGGACCTTGAAAGAAGGAAAGATAAGTGAGGGTACTGGGGGGATAACCTGACTTTTAATGAGAGGAGCATACTAACACTTCTGGTATGTGAAAAATGTAGGCCACCATATGAGAGAGCAGCAGCAGCAGTGAAGCATGACTGTTGGATCCAGGTTTCAGTAAAAGCCAGAAGGTTAAGGGAATATGAAGGAAAAAGTCATGGATGTAGGAGAGTTTATTACAGGCTGACCATGCGTTCCAGAGGGCGCAGTTAAAAGAGACAGAAGGCATGCAAGGAATATTAATGAGATTTGCGGTGGTTCTGAATGTAGCAAGGGAGGGATGAAACTTGCTAGTCCAATTAGGAGAGATGTCTCCGGAGACAGAGAAGGAGAATAGTGAGAGTGAGCAGATGGTTGAGTGATTTGTGAGAGTGTCTCTTGTATTATATGATGGGAGTGAACGGATCACTGTGGTTCAAGATTGTGAAAAGAGCATGAGAGCTGTACATATCAGAAGACAGGAGAGGGGTTTATATGGATCGAGTGCACAAAGTATGTAAAAGGGCAGTAGATGTGAGTGATTGGAGGTAAATGATACAAATACATTCAGTGAATATATTTTGCAATGCAAATGGCCTGGAAACAAATTTCTTTGAATATCTTGCATGTCTCCTGCCCTGTCTCCTGCCCTGTCTAACTGCGATGTTTAACTGTCCTGGCACTTTGAAAAATATGGTACTTGGATAAAGTCTGCATAAATGCCCCCTGCAGACAGATTTTTTACCTTATCACAGATCCTATTTAGGCCAGTGCATGAGAACTGTAAGGGTATGTGCACACATTGCGGATTGGGCTGTGGAATTTCCTGAGCGGATTCTGCCTCTCTTGGCAGAAAACACATGTCAAAATCCATGTGTTTTTATGTGTTTTTTATGCAGATTTTTATTGGATTTTGTGGGGATTTTTTGTGGATTGCTGTACGTTTTTTGCCCTGTGTATTTCATTAATTTAGTGGGTGTAGGAATGCAGCGGATTCACAAAAAGAATTGACATGCTGCAGAAAATAAACCGCTGCGGAATCAGTGCAAAATTTTCCGCAGCATGTGCACAGCAATTTTTTTTCCCATTGCTTAACATTGTTTGATCAAACACTTGGGGTATGTTTCCACGGTCAGGAAACAGTCCGGATTTGCTGCGTGTTTGACGCTGTGCATTGGCGCAGCGTCAAACACGCAGCGTCCAGATGTTACAGCATAGTGGAGGGGATTTCAAGAAATCCCGTCTCCACTATGCTTCAAAACACGCAGGCGGCAGACCTGCGTTTCCGGACATGCGGCGCGTCTTTTTAGACCGCAGCATGTCCTATTCCCTTGCGGCGACGCTGCGTCGCCGCAAGGGAAATAACACAGGGCTATGTAGCGCTGCGGTGATTCCGGATGTGTTCCGGATGTGTTCCATGAACACATCCGGATTGACTGCGCGTTCAAAAGGGGGCGGGGCTTTGGGCGGAGCGGACTTTCCGCTCCGTCCAAAGCGCTGTGTTTCCGGACCATGGAAACAAAGCCTTGCAGATCTGCTGCAATTCCGCGAGGAAAATCCGCAACAAATTCGCAACATGTGTACATACCCTAAGAGGTGAAACCAGTGGAACACATTCCTATAGTGACTTGAACATGATGTGACAATGCTGCTGACTAAAGAGAATTACAAATATTCAGAACTTTTTCATCAATGGCTAAAAACAAAACAGAAGGCAAAATATTCAGTATTAGTTGTAGCCGTATAAAGATTATAAATGTTAGAAGACTGATGAGTGTATTCTTTTCTATTCTTTAATGACGTTAAAGGGGTCCAGCACACACCAATTAATTCCGCAGATTGGCCCTAAATGAACAATTAAAGGGGATGTCTAAGTTTGAATTAGCTGGCCTCCCTGGTTCTTCTAAGGCTAGGGTCACACAACCATTTTTCTCTCATCCGAGAAAATCGGTCTATGCTAATCACACTCTTATCAGACAGTGTGATCTGATTTTCCCAGAGGTGGAGGAAAAAAAAAAAAGATTCTCCACTGTCTCCATTCAGTCTGTCAGTGAAAATTGGAGTGCACTCGGATGTCATCTGAGTGTGGGACGATGTTTTCCACGAACCCATAGACTTGAATGGCTGAGTGCAATCTGATTATTGGAAACCTGATTGAATACCATGGGGACGAGTGCTATCCATCCAACGACGGTCCAATGTTATTCAGAATGAGAAAACAATTGCAGCATGCTGTGAGTGCATCCAAGAATCTCTCACATGAGAGAATTAAATTTCTCCATCTTCTTCGTTATCTCTGTGCGCGCACATCGGACTGTACTTGGATGACATCAGAGTGCAGGT
Source organism: Oophaga pumilio (assembly GCA_009801035.1). NCBI lineage: Eukaryota > Metazoa > Chordata > Amphibia > Anura > Dendrobatidae > Oophaga > Oophaga pumilio. Next base: position 442,520 of record VIAB01000153.1, read on the forward strand.
CAATGTTTCAGTCGCTCCAATAGACTTGTATGGGTGTGCGATCCAATCATCAGATACACTAGCAGTTTGCTGTGATTGTTTTCTCATGCCGAATCAGCATAAGACAAAAATAGAAGATCTGCACTGACCCATAGTATGACATTGGGCCAAGTGCTATACGGTAAAGCATCGGACAGTGCTGACACGTCCGCATAAATGCACAGACATGCAAACAGCCCCATAGACTAAAATAGGTAAGAATGCCCGTAGGTGAAAAACTGGCTTCTGAATCAGTCCTAAGAGTCCCCAAAAATTCTACTTGGAGATTATGTGACGTGGTCCAAGACTCTGCTGCACTGAGACATCTCTTCTTTTGAGTGCCCTGATGGAAACTGAAGATGAAGATGACAAAAACTCTTCATATGATGAAGTGAGCATTGTTATATTGGTCACAAATTTTTAAAAAGTGTCTCCTGTAGGAAAAAAAATACTAATATAATATTTCTTTTTATTTTTACATAGCGTTTTTAACCTTAACAAGGGTTAGTGCTGAGACTAGGCTTAGGGTTAACTTTGGGGTAATAAAATAGTTAACTAAAAAAAATTGTAATAAATATAACAATATACAATTTTTGTATTTTTAACATTTTCTTAAAAAAATTACTTGTGCTTGGAGTATAAGAAGTTCAATACAGGACAGGGAAAGCTTCCGGTCCAAAGATTAGAAAATGCTAAATTCTTGCCTAGCTAGGCAGGTGTTTGTTGTTTTTCCACCGCCATGGACCTTTATTTTTAAGGCAGCTGATCTAGTCTTCTTTGCATTATAAGTACCGTATGTTCTTCCATTTTTTACCCCCAAAAGCTTTACCTTGCCTATAAGAATAGCCTGGAGTTGGTAGTGAGGCACTTTCTATTACAGAGCTGTAGGAACTCTGTGTGTCACTATATAGAATAGATGTATG
>VIAB01000153.1:480292-491796 GCA_009801035.1 Oophaga pumilio
ATTCCCTTTAAAGAGGACCTTTCACCAGTTACTGACCATATCATGGAATGATGGAATAGCATCTGCCGAGCTGAATAAAACTTTATTTTTTAATTTCTTCTGTCCTGTTGCAGATATTTTTGCTTGTAAATTTAGGCTATAATTTATGTTAAAGGGAATTTGTCAGCAGGTTTTATGTAATCTGATAGCAGCATGATGTAGCGATAGAGAGCCTGATTCCAGGGATATATCACTTAGTATGCAGAGTGCAGCAGTTGTGATTGAATTATAGATTTCTCTGCTGCAGATCTAGCAGAGCTCAGAACGCTGAGCCCTGTGTAACACCACCCACACCACTGATTAGCAGCTTTCTGTATAAATTGTATCTTACCAGAATCAGTTAGGTCCAAAGAAGAGGAGAGTAAAGCCAGCGCTGATTGTCTGTATGGAGAGAGAGTGCTAACACTAGGGGGAAACATGAGGATCGAGAAGGAGTTGTCCGAGTAGTGGACAACCCCTTTAAGTCCAAACATGGCAAATAGAATGAATCCCTGGATAATCTAATTATCTACTTGTAAATTTATTACACTTTAATCTTCTGTTTTAAAGAGTGTAACGCTCCCCAGTCAGACTAATTTCCTTTTTGCTGGTGCAGGGTGGGCACTTCTGATTGATTGACAGTTCAGACCAGGAGAATTGTCACACTGCTGTTCTAATCTGTAAAAGCCCTAATAGGGGCTAAGGAGGGGATGGGGCAAGAGAGCAGCTCAGAAAAGAGCTTACAAAGTGGGGGGAACAGGAGCTAACGCTGCTCACCTGAACAGTAAAACCCCTGATAAGCGCTCAGATATCGATGGACAAGATGAGCCATTCTATAGAAAAGAATTGTGTTTAGAGACGTGGCCAGGATCAGGCGTCGGCTCACAAGTGCACTTTCAAGATCCCGGCCAGCCTCAGTGAATTTAGCAATTGCTACTCTGTTGTTGAGGGGGCAAACAGCCAACACTACTGTCTTGGACTGTTGGCTGGGTCCTTTGAAAAACCAGCAATTGTTTAAAGGGAATCTGACATATTGAGAAATGCTCTTCACCTGCAGATATAGAGTTAAACTGTAGGTAATTACATGGTTAATCTGCAAGTAAACAGCTCCTAATCCCCTTGTAGCCAATATAGAGGAGCAGTGGCTACAGGGAGAAAATGAAGTATTATTCTTCCTGTAACTGCTTGCTTCCAGTAATCAGGGCAATGCAGGGAGCTGTTACAGTCATTAGTCACTACATAGTGAATGTGTGCAGTGTGGCCTGTCAATCAAAATGCCAGGGAGTGATTACAGTGTACTCACCATGTAGCGAGTGGTGACTGTAATTTCTTCCTGCACCTTCTCAATGACTGGAAGCGAACAGTTACAGGGAGAATAAAACTGTATTTTCTCCCACTAGCCATTGCTCCACTTTAGGTTTCAGTGAATATGCCTAAAAAATGTAGCAACCAAGTAGTAATTATGACGCATGCCTATTAAATTTCACTTAGAATGAAAATATTGTACTTTTATTGCCAAAGAGGTCAATGACCAGTAGAAAAAGAATAATTACCGTAAATCTAAAAAAAAGTATGGCTAAATTCTTTTTTATCGGATGGATGGATAGAAAGATAGATAGATTTTCTTTCTGCAGATACTCCACATTGCAAAAATTCATTTTAGGAACTTGATCAGATCCCACTTACATGCACAATTTCAGTCACCACAGGCCTTTCCATGGCAGACATTTACAGCTATGCTGGATGATTTTTTTTCAGGCCGTTCAATAGTTTTTTTATGCACAATAAATACAAGAAACACTGTTATGAGAAAATGTGATTTTTAATTTTTTTGGTATATGGCCTAATACTTCTCCTCTAAATTGTATAATGAACTATTTAAAACTGAAGTTACTTTAATTAGTAACACATTATATCACTGTAATCTCAAGCAATCAAAATGAACAATGATACAGTGTATACCATATATCATACCTAAGAGCATTATGAGCTGTTCCAAAATTGAGTTGTGTAATTGCCACTTTTTCTTTTCTATTGTGGAAGAGTTCTCATCTAACAAAAAGACCTGTTAAATTCTCATTTACACATAGCACTATTGCCCCAAAGAAGGCATTTAGGAAATCTATTATTTTTTTAATGTTCCATTGTGATATACTTATTGTGGAGACGGGGGTCAGTGGGTGCTCTTGTCTGCTGGCCCGGCTGTCTTTAGAAAGACCGCATGGACCAAGGCTCATCCCATGGGCAGAACACTACTCAGACAGCACAGAGTGAGGGTAAAACAGTGTGGAAATAATTTATTCATCCATATAGAACAGTTCCAGCAAATATCCAAGATGGTTCAAATTACAGAGTCTCACCTTTCCACTGACTGATTAGAGCAACTGCAAATTTGGGGCTTACGGGGCCGACCACCCCCACCAATGGCACCCTGCTTTTTGCAGGCACCCACAGAGAAGCTGAGTAAGAGCAGTGAGGTATGTGGCCAGGTGACCTGGTTGTCTAAACCTGGATTCTTCAAGACACATGTGAGGGTTCAGCGATTGTGTTCTTTCAGCTAGGGCCATGGTCCCCTAAGCTGACTTCCTGTAGAATGTTCCTAGTTGTGGTTTTGTAAAGTCTCACTGATTATTCTTGCAGAATGATAGAAATTCCTTTTAATACCCACATCTGTGGCTCAGATCATCATCCACACAGGGGAGATGGGATGAGTTTAACTCTCATTGTTTGAGCATTTAATCAATCTGCATAGTTCATCCGTATCTATTTTGCAGGTCAACAAACTAGCTGGTCTGGTACAATGTGCAATCAACATATTAACAAACATCTGTTGTTTACTGTCCCTGTCCCTCAAAGATAGCATACAATGAGTTGCAGCAAACAGCAACTCAAAAGTCAATATTTAGGCTCATATGAACAACAGTCTGTGTTTCTTGACCAACCAAAGAAAAACACATAAATTCAATAGTCAACAACATAAAGATAATAGCCTATGTCTCCTGCCATACTAAAATTTACGTCTGGCATAATTAGGAAGAAATGCTGTGTCGTCACACTTATTAAGGTTGCTAGAATGGAAATTTTATTTCACTGAATACTATGGTAGTAAAGCTAAGTCTAAACATTAATGTGACAATAATGCTACACATGACAGCACTGAAAAAGGTAGCATAGTGCCATGTACGACAGGGGAAGGAGAGTAGACAGGCTTGAAGGCATATTGGCCACAGTAGTCTTGATATCTTAAAAGGATGGGCAAGAGAAAGTTGGGGTCTCTTAGCCTCACACTCCTATCTTCCCACAATTTTGGTACAGAATGTGTTGACAAACTATGAGCATTTTCTTATATGTTACAGCTTGTCAGGTGTTTCTCTTGCCCTAAACAAAATAATTATGTTAGGTTACTTGTATGGCTGCTGCCTCATAGTGGATAAGCATAACCCTTACATATATTTCATATTTAAATATCTTTTCATGTTATTATTTAGCTGTAAGAAACCTGATGGCTTCATACTATCAAGATAACAGTGGAGAAGACCATGGTGGGGTTCCAGCCAGAATTGCACAAGACCGATCCTCCTACAGATCGTTCATCAATCCAGTCGCCATGGCTCGAGATCAAGCCGAAGGCTGTTTTAAAAAATAAAGAAATAAACCTAAAGCCATTCCCATTATATATAAATAGACAAGAGTGTTGAGATTGTGGACCCTGCAGTTTTTTTTGCTAAAAATTCTTAAATATGTGCATTAAAAAAATTGAGTGTTGTCACCATTGCATGTGAGGAGTTGTTGAGCTCAAAGAATATCTTTAGATGTGTTTAGAATAGAAAGCTACACGACCTACTAATATCTTTGAATTAGGAGTGGAGCCCTGATCTTTCCAATACCAGGTCCAGTTTGTTTCTGACACAGTAGAGAGCTTGGTGAAAAACGCCATATGTGAAGGAGGGTCACTAACTGGTTCATTTCAATAGCTACACCAGCCAGTTCTCTCTTAAGACCGAAGCATAGGCAGATAGGGGGATGGCTAACCACTATCACAATCCCTATTTAATCAGTTCTGTGCCCTCTATGAAATAAAAACAATTGGTTCTCACCTCTTGTAGCAGTGCTGTTCCTGCTATTCTCGGTGGGTTTTGTGACTTTGTTGTGTCACGTGACAATGGCAGCCAATTAGCAGCTGCTGATCAGATGCAGCCCTGTCGTATTCTGTTCGAACAGATGTCCACTCTGTCAGAATAGTAGAAGCTGCAGCCGATCATTGGTTTGGATGCAGCAGTTACATAACATAACAATGCCACAAGAACTTCTGAGAATAGCAGTGTCGACGTTGCATAAATGGCGCCAATTTGGGAGGTCAGTATTGATTGTTTTTATTTTAATTGGGGCACAGAAGTGATTAAACAGGGGTTGTCCAGTATTGGACAATCATACTAACTATTAAAATAAGCCAGTCAGCCAGCCCCTTTACATGCAGCACCAGCCAGATGACAAAACAGAAAACACACTGCGGTTTTCAACCGAAACAAGAATGAGAGCTGATTTTTCATGAGCTAGACAGCTCCTTTAATAGATATATAATTAACTGTCCAATATAGGAATTTTAGAGATTACCTCATACTGATAATACAGTACATTTAAATCAATAAAAAATGACATATAAAAAACAATATGAATGAAGTTCCTTTGATTCCTCTAGTCATGGCTGAAGAAAGCCAGAGTTCTAACTCTATGGGATGAATTTCAGATTAATGTTTTATACACTAGTCTGGAACCAGGGTCAGATGGAGTAACATGCACCACAATCATAAGGGTCACATACTTCTTAATGAATTTGGGCCCACTTTCAGCTGCCTGTGGACTCCATTGACTGGAGTAGATTTCTGCTATAATTTATGCCATAGGGTCATGATAGACAACACACCCTTTCACTAAGCTCCACTCAGTTTCCAAAATATTATTGAAGATGGCATAAAATTATGCATTTTTCAAAAGTTTTTAACTTTTCGATGCCATTATTCTGATGAAAAGCGCTTGATTGATCAGCTCATATGTTTACTGAACAGTTCATAGATAAGGAGTGTGAAAGTTTTATTGCCCTCTGATTGGGGTCTGGTATTGTGTTGTTTTGCCCCCAGAAGGTCTGAGGAGCACATTCCTTAATTGTTGTAAAAAGACATAAATCCATGGGATACATTCATTCCAGCACTGAGTGTATCAAAGGTCGTCATGAGTTTATATTCCCAAACTTTTCTGTCTCTCTCAGATTTAAAGCCAACCTTTAATACAAGTAATTTCATGTCCATCATGCTATGACCGGGCATACAAAAGTGTTTGGCCACAGGTAGATCCATTTTTTTTTCTCTTATTGTGTGGTGATGAGAATTCATCCTTGTTCTCAGTTTTTGCCCTGTCTCCCCCACATACAGACCCCCAGTTGGACATTTCATACTTGCAACCAGAAAAAATGTAAAACCTGTCCATCTATAATGACCACGGACAAGATAAAGATCCCCAACTCACATCATGACTACAAGATCCCAGGTACTTTCAGCTGCATCACATCTAATGTGGTGTACCTAATTATTTGTACGAAATGTCCAACTGGGGGTCTGTATAATAAAATGATTATTATTATTTATTTTTAGAGCATGGTTCTGTACATGTAAAAACGGGTTACATAAAAAATATAAATATGGATTACAACGAACAAACAATCACAGACTGGTACAGAGAGGAGAGGGCCCTGCACTTGCAATCTACAAGTGGTGAGGTGGCAGTGAGATATTTGCAGGCTGTAAGCTTTCTTGGAGAGATGGGTTTTTAAGCTATGTTACAAAGTTCTGAATGCAGTGGATAATCGTACCTGCTAGGCCACAGAATTCAATAGGGTAGGAGATGCTCGTAAGAAGTCTTAGAGGTGATTAAGTGAGGAACGTATGAGTGTGGAGGAGAGAAGGAGGTCTTGGGAGAACGGCATATTATGTTTGGGAAGGTTTCAGGAAATATACAGAGGACAAAGAACATGGACGGCTTTGTAGGTTAATATCAGTAGATTGAACTGGATACTTTGGGCAATTGAGAGCCAATGATGTGATCTGCAGAGGGGTGAAGTGGAGGAGTAGCAAGGAGAGAGGTGGATTAGTCAGGCAGCTGAGTTAAGGAAGGACTGTAATGATGCGAGACTGTTAGCAGGACTGCCGTAGCGGAGGATATTGCAGTAGTCGAGGTGGGAGATGATAAGGGCATGCATTATCATTTTAGAAGATACAGGGTGGTGGAAAAGATGAATTCTGGAAATATTTTTGAGCTGGAGGCAGCAGAAGGTGGTAAGAGCTTGGAATGCCGGTTTGAAAGGTAAAGCAGAGTCGAGGTTACTCTGAGGCAGGGGACCTATGGAACAAGGGTAAATGTCATGACATTTATTGTGATAGACAGATCAGGTAGGGGAATTAAGTGGGATGGAAGAAAGATTATGAGTTTGGTTTTGTCCACATTGAGCTTTAGGAAGTGTGATGAGAAGGAATATATAGCTGATAGACACTCTGGGATTCTGGACAGCAGAGAGGTGACATCTGGACCAGAGAGGTAGACCTAAGTGTCATCAGAGTACAGATGGTACTGGAAGCCATGGTATAGATGGAGAAGAGTAGGAGTCAAAAGACAGAGTCTTGAAGGACACCAGCAGAGAGAGGGCAGGATGAGGAGGTCATATGGGAATAGGAGATGAAAAATATGAAGTTAGAAAGGTATGAGGAGATCCTGGTTAGGGCATGGTCTTTGACACTATGGAAGAGAGGATTTGTATCGGGAAAAAGTGGTCAACCGTGTTGAAGGCAGCAGACAGATTAATCAAGTACTAAGTCCACCATGTCTAATGCCAGGGTGAGGAATGTGTGAGGTGAAGGTCACTGTAACACAGTGTAGCGGGGAGGCTGTGTCAGAGGGTGTCAGCCATGTTTTGATGAGGCCCAGGAAGGATATTGTGATGGATCGCACAGGCAAGGGGTGTGTTGACTTCACTCACCTCTGGGGAAGGGAGAGAAGGACCCAGCAGGGATCAGCTCTCTGGTGCCACCACTTGCCCCAGGTCAGTCAGGGAACTGCACCGAGGGCAAATAGTCGCCGGAAAGGCTTCCCTTATCGGTACGAGTTATTGAGGCACTCCCAGTGAGGGAGGATATATATCACCAGTCCAGGCTGGGGATATGGGGATATATATATAAACCTCCCGGCCATCACTGTCAGAGTCCCTCACTAACACAGTACGGTATGCTGCCACCGGTTCCTCGTTCGATATACAAGCCTCGTCTGACACCAGGCTTATATTGGATCAGAAACCAACCCTGGGGGTAGCGTATAATATAACCAAGTGAATGTGCGGACGTGGGGATTCGTGAATCGAGATAAAACATAAGCCCAATATTAATTTTATATTTAATCGACGAAAAGGCGCACTAGAAAATACAGATATATATACAAGAATAAATATATTCAGTCAAGAGTGTAGTACAAAGGTAGGGTACAGATAGATTGCAATTACCTTGTTATGTAGCATGTGACCACAGGGAGGCACTGATGGATCACAGGTCCAAATCTTAGTTACGGGATTTCCTGGCCGCATCAAGTAACGGTCCTCCTGCCAGTAGAAAACTGAGCTCAAAATATGGGGCTGCCTCTTATCTCCTAGGCTGCTCCCTCCCACACGCTGAGTCCACCCCTGGTTTGGGCCGCCTCTCTCCTTCCATATCTGAGAGTATGATTTTCCAGCTAAAACCGTGGATGGCTCATAACTTTCTGCCAAAAAGTACAAATGGGACAGCACCGGTGCCACTGGGGTCTCCTGGATTTTTTCTGTGCATATAGACCAAATACGGCTACTGTATTTAATTCCTGGTAGCTATGCATTGTAACTCAATAGCGCAGAGTGCTATGGGTGGCTGAATGTTATGGACTCATGGGGGAAGGAATGCAGATTCAAATAATGTGCTCGGCTAGGCTTAGAGATATTGCATTCTGTTATTATAGGTTATTTTCCAGATTCAATGTCTCAGAGCCTTGCTGTGACCTGTGGTGCTTGACTTAGATAAAGGAATCCAGTTTGGATGGTCCTGCAGTTCACACCCCTGTGATAATTGGTGGGGACACAGGGCTTCAAAAGGCTTGTTCCTGGAGTTAATTAAAGAAAAACACTGGATTGCTCTTTATGGCCTGGGGGACTGCAAGGGTGGGGGCACATTTCAGGAGTGGAGGGAGATCTCCTGAATCTATAATCCAAAATGGAGTCTCCCTCGTCCTTCACAGATAGGTTTTGAGACAGATCATGAATGTTGTGGAGCTTATTGCAGACAGAAATGGAATTCCACAGTGCTCTAGAAAGAGTGGGGGTCAGGTAAATGGAATTGAAGTGTGGAAAAATGATAATGTAGGTGCAGTAAGTAATCACTTTTAGCTCTTATCTTCTGGTCACATCTTGTACATTTTTGGTATATTTCTAATTTGCACTTAAAAAGCTGCACTTGATGGAGCAACACACATCAATTAAAAGAAAAAAGTGGATACTCACCTCCGGCAGCAGTGCCATTCCAGCGATTTTGGCGACATTGTTATCCGAGAGTGACATGACATGTTGTATCATGAGCTGGCTGCAGCCAATGAACAGTCACTCGTCAGTTGTAGCCTATACTATTTCATCAGAGCAAACATCTGTTCTGAAAGAATATTGATGAGCTGCAGCTGATGAGGAGACAATCATTGGCTGCAGCAACAAGTCAGGTCAGTCTCTGTGAACAGCGGTGCTGACATTGATAAAGCAGCACTGCTGCTTGAGGTGAGTATACAAGGCTTTCATTAAATAAGGTAGTAAAAAGAAACTTGGCACTCAATTGTGGAAAAAGTAACAATTCTTTTTATTGTGCATCCAGACAAAATTCAGTGTTGAACGTTTTCGGTCCGTCAGAGGACCTTCAACAGAAAATGTCCATAGCATAAACTAGGAAGAATATCCTGAGATATAAAATTCAAATTATATAGCATATAGTCCGGAAGTGGTGTTCAACTGGTTATACTGAAACTACTTGGATGGAATGTCTGAACAGAAATGGGGTTATATTCTGGATCCATGTGGGCAAATTGAAAACAAAAGGTCAGCGCGTCTGAGAGTGCAACCAAAATTGCCAGAGAATAGCGCTCGTGTGCCCGGTCCAGAGGAACGTTACCTAGGGGATAAGGATTCTGAATTGAGTAAGCTGGGATTGTCCAGTAGTGGAAAACCCCTTTAAATTTCTGATACAACTGAATTTGAGATATTAAACGAGTTGTCTGCAAGGTGGTCATTGGTAAAAACATATGTTTTCTGCCATTCAAAGAGACTGTACTTTTCATGTTATGCCTCCTTGTGGCTGATTTTTCCTTTATGACAAAGTAAAACTAGAGTTAATAGTGTCAGCCTTTTTATTTATCTGTGTGTATCTCTTTCCATACATAACCTACACATTGGTCTCTAAGCATGAAGTAGCTGACAGATTCCCCCTAACAGGAGGCAACTTGTAAGGGGGGAATTTTGCAGATATATTATTCAGCATCTCTAAACACCTTACACAGGGTGTCCCTGTGTGAGTGCAAATGGTTGTGATACTGATATTAACACCTAGGAAGGAAGTTAAGCAATATACCTGTGCTATGAGTCAAATGTGTATATAGACAATACTGATTGTAATTAGATACCTGTTAGGCTGGTTTCACATTTGCGTCTGTTTGTGCAGCGTTTCATCCGCAGCGATCCGAATGTGTCATGTTTACCTATCTTTAACATGGTGTACGCAGGGGCATGCGTTTGCATCAGTTCTCGTGCGTCAGCATACACATGCTTTGTTTTTCAGTGTGCGGCGGGGACCGACGAACGCAACATGTTGGATTTTTTTAAGCGGCAAAAATCTGTCAAATATGCACATTCATGCGCATGCCAATGAGTGTGTCAAATAAACGCATTACTGTCTATGGGAACACATGCGTACGCAAGGACATGCGTTCTATACGCATGCGTTTTTTTAATGAGTTGTTCCAGGGAGTGACTCAACCACCTGGTAATTGATAGCTCTACAAAAGGAAGTGTGGACACTGCAAGGCCGTAACTCTCTGGACGCTTGACGATACCACAACACTGTCTATGTAAGTATAGGACCTTAGAAAATGTCTGTCTGTCTCACTGCTGTTTGCACTAATTTTTTTTCTGTTTACTTTCAGACATGTCCTGGTGCAGTGGTTGGCTCCTTGTTGGCTCCTGGTGCAGTGGTTTTCTCCTGTTCGTCTCCTGGTTCTGCTTTCTGTCGTGGTGAGGGCAACACTGTCTATGTAAGTATGGAAGCTTTGTAAATGTCTGTCTCTCTGAATGATTTTTCTGTTTCTTGTAGACTGGCCAACTCTCTGGTGCTGTGGGTGTCTCGTCGTTGTCTTCTGGTGTAGCGGTTATCTCCTGGTCGTCTCTTAGTGCTGTGGTTGTCTCCTGTTGCTGCCGTTTGTCCCTAGCCTGTGTTGACTGTTGTGCTGTTGGACTACTGCCTGTAATGTAAGTAATTGTGTCAATTTTTTTTTGTCTACATTGTTTTTGGATCTTTACAAGTTTAATTTTTCTTCTCTGTTCCTTTTTGTAGTGTTTCACTTGACTGCTGCCTGCTCTTCAAAATGTCCTCAAGCGAAGAACTGACGTCTTCCCAGGGTGGACCCGACAAAGATTATGTAATCACATTTGCTATACTGATTGGTATGTATTGACTGGCAAAACTCCACATGTGTTAAATCATTTAATTTCTTTACAGGTACCTGGCAGTGATGAAGAGCAGGAACAGTCGAGTGTAGATGATTCTTCCCAGGGTCGTCGGGGTCATGTGTTTCAGGAGGAAAGACGAGGTGTAAGTATTCTTTTCATCAGAGTTGTAATACAATTTTTTTTCAATTTTACTTAAGATTCTTTTTTTCTATTTTATCTATAGGTTTCACAAGAGGAAGAAACCACAATCGACATTGACAACAAGCAACTTATTCACCTTGTGCAAGAGCGAGTACCGTTGAGGGACACCCGTGACCGTCAGCACTTCGACAATGTGGTGATTCGACGGCTCTGGGAAGAAGTGGCAACATCGCTGCTGCCTGGTCGGGACCGTGCCACGCCACGTGCCAGAACAGATTTTGGTAAGTATTGCAATAAGGTCTGAAACGGCAGTGTACCTATGAATGGATGTGCATTGTTTTCTAATTATTTTTTTTTTCCCCTTCACAGTGAAGCAAATCAAAATCCGTTGGCGCTCGATGAAGGACCGCTTCAACAAGGACATGAGAGAGGAGCTTCGGGTTCGAAGAGGTTCTGCTGCAAGGTTCCGGAAATACAAGTACCACCGGGAACTTGCCTTTCTGAGGCCTGCGCTTGCTTAGCGAACGTAAGTACATATACAGTACAGACCAAAAGTATGGACACACCTTCTCATTTA
>VIAB01000153.1:497891-507946 GCA_009801035.1 Oophaga pumilio
CTCCGCACACCTCGTACTCACAGGGCTCCACACACCTCGTACACTTGTGGCTCTGCTCCGCACACCTCGTATACATGTGGATCTGCTACGCACACCTCGTATGCACGTGGCTCTGTACACTTCATACACACAGGGATAAATTCCGTACACCTCGTACACACACGGCTCCACTCCATACACCTTGCACACACGTAGCTCCGCTCCGCACACCCCATACACATGCGGCTGCGCTCCGTACACTTCAAACACACAGGGCTCCATTCCGTACACCTCGTACACACATGGCTCCGCTCCGTACACCTTGTACACACGTGGCTCTGCTCCGCACACCTCGTACACACGTGGCTCCGCTTTGCACATCCCATACACACGCGGCTCCGCTCCATACACCTTGTACACACGCGGCTCCGATCCGTACACCTCGTACACACGTGGCTCCGCTCCGCACAGCCTGTACACATGTGGCTCCGATCCGTACATCTCATACACACTGGCTCCGCTCCGTACATCTTGTACACACACGGCTCCACTCCCCACACCCCATACACACGCGGCTCCGATCCGTACACCTCGTACACACGCACAGCTCTGCTACATTCACCATGTAAACCCCTCCTGACCCCACACATCCCTCATCCAGCACCATGACAACCAGCACAGCAGAGTCCTGCATACACTGAGGGCAGCCCCTGATCATGTGACACCTGACTCATCCCCTCCTGTGACCTCATCACAGGTCCTGTGTGCACAGAGCAGCAATATAAGAGCAACAGGAGCAGATGCAGAAGAGGAGAATCTGCCGCCCCCTATCTTTAGGGAGGGACCGCCGCCTGAGGCAGAGTGCTCAACTCGCATCATGGTAGATGTACCCCTGCCTTTTACCTGTAATCCCTTCCTCATCAGTTATAACACAATCCTCACAGCTCCACACCCCCAAGGTCCACCCCATCTCACCCTCACATAAACCCCGAAGAAAAAAACAATCACCCAAACCTTAACCCTTCTTTTTTGTTGAAAATAAAAGTTTTATTTTGTTAGCACTATATCTTGTGTTATTTGTATTTTTATGCTCCGCCGACACAAACACACTTTATTTTTGAGGGAAGGTAATTTATTTTTTAACTCAGCAAACATTAAGGGTAAATTTTTATATTACATGTACATCTTAACATCACAGGTACATTTAAACATAACAGGTATGTAATATTTGACATTACAGGTATGTTTTAAACATAACAGGAACATTTTTCTTAGCGGCTTAAATCATTTCGTCTTGCCATGCCACATGTCCATTATCTGAAACAAAGTAAGCGGCAAACTTATCCCTCATCTGGGCAACTTCCACTGTGGTTCTCACAGGGTGAAATTGGTAATCATGCAATGTAACAGGTTCCTCAGGTTGTAAGCTTGGTCGCTCTTTTACCATGATGTAGTTGTGCAGAACTACACATGTTTTCACAACCTCATCAATAGTATACATTTTTAGATTAATGGATGTGCCCAAAATGCGCCATTTTTATACCAGCAATCCAAATGCACACTCTACGGTTCTTCGTGACCTTGTCAGTCTGAGGTTGAAATTTTTTTTTGCGTGATTTAAGTTCCAACTTGAGTATGGTTTAATGAGGTTGGCACACAGTTGGAACGCCTCATCCCCAACAACAACAAAAAGTAAAATCATTCCCATACAGATGTTTTCCCATGTCAGAGTTTTTGAACGTCTGCGAGTCATTTCCTCGTCCAAATGAGCCAATGTCCACGGCAACAAATCTACAATCTGCATCCACAATAGCCATTAGATCAATGGAAAAGTATTTTTTTTATAATTGAAGTACTCTGTTCCACTTCCAGCTGGTTTCATAATCTTAATGTGTTTGCCGCCCACAGCCCCCACACAGTTAGGAAAATTACAAATTTCATGGAATTTGGAAGCATTTTCGATCCAGAGTTCAGTTGTGGGTTGGGGGAGGAATTCTTGCCGCAGAATGTCAACTAAAGCATGACAAGTGTCTACAATAATCCCAGAAAGGGTGGATACTCCAATCCTGAATTGGAAATGTAGCGATGATAATGTCTCTCCAGTAGCCAGGAATCTGCGGAAAAGAAAATGAGAAACAAAAATCAGTACACTGCTTAGGGTTAGGGATAAGGTTAGGGATAGGGTAGGGTTAGGGTTATTTGCGAGAGGAGTTTCTTTTTCGACACTACGTACCTCAGGGTGACCAAGAGACGTTCCTCAGCAGGAATTGCTCGACGGAGCTGTGTGTCCTGACAAGCAAAAGCAAGTCCAGGTCAAGATGCATCTTGCAGCTTGATACAGCAGCCAAAGACGAGAATTTCCTCTGTGCAGTGTGTCTATATATATAGAAATCCCATGAGACACGCCTACTGGGTGTCTGATGTCAAGGAAAAGCTACTGCAAAACATTGGAAATTTATAACGCATGAGCATAAACAACGCAAACGCATGCAAAAACGCATACAAACGCATGCAAACGCAGCGTTTTTTAGTGTCATGCTTAAGATGATGCGGATAAAAAATGCTGCGCAAACATTTTTGTATGCGTTTGGGGATGCGGATGATACGCTGCGGACTCAAACGCTAATGTGAACCTAACCTTAGATGTAGGAGGTTCTTGTATGCATGTAGTACCTGAGTAAAAACAGGTATGAAGTGCAGTTGGTCAGATATACGGTGCAGTTGGTCAGACTAAAAAGGAGAGGATAATGGTTAGAAGCAACATATTTGGAACGCAATAAATAGATAAAAATCCAGAATGCACTTAAAAAAGTGTGTATCCATTTAAGGTGCTTATGTGCTGGATTAAAGTTAATCTGTCACCACTTTTTTCGCATATCAAGTAAAAATTTGATTGTATTCAGTGTCAACTATGCATTATACCAGTACTTTTTATACCCCTTAACTCCCCACCTTTGATCAATAAATACCTTTTATATTCCTCCCGCGGTGTATGTAAATCTCCTTGGTCCGGTCCGATGGGCGGAGCTTATTGTTCCTCGCTCCCTACAGTGATGAACAAATATTGTGTTAATCCTTGGAAATAGTGTTCAAAAAGTTCTTACTGTGGAGCTACCTGGATGTAGATCTTGATACTAATAGGGCATTAAGTAATCCAGGGTTTATAATAAAGAGTCCCAGTAGGTAACGGTGATAATTATCCAGGGATTAGTGGTAAGAGTCCCGATAGGTGAAAGAGAGGGCAGTAACGTAGCTTAACACTTGTCCTCCGTTGCCAGCTGTCAGCTCAGTTTAGGAACGCTGTCCCGGCCAGTGACAGACGCTCACTACGCCAGGAGTTGGGAGCGCGGGTATCCGTAACGGGCGCTTTAACGTCCTGGTAGGACGCGCAGTCACGTGGTAATTTGAGAATAGGTATGCACTGCAGTAGGAGCCAAAAATCCAATGCGTTTCAGAATAAACAACGGATTCCTTCATCAAGGATAACTCCTCCTGTGTTGGTGGGTTTAAGTACCCGTGGCTCATTATGTATCAGTCAATAAAAAGCAAATAACTCGATCTCATTGTTTAGACCCCTAGGTTTTAAAGTGTCCAATTCAAAGATCCAGCAGGTTTCTTCTTTAGACATCCTTTTAATGAAGTCCAGATTCCACCAATGTTTATGGACCACGTTAATGCATGTTACTTTCACACCCTGTAAAGACCTCCCATGAGATGTAGCAAAGTGTTTGGATAAGGGAAGTTGGTCAAATGCATTTCTAATATTGCGGAGATGTTCATTGATCCTTTTACATAGGGGGCGCTTTGTTCGCCCTACAAAAATTTTTCTACAGTGCCTTGCTAAAGTATTCAGCCCCCTGGAACTTTTCAACCTTTTCCCAGATATCATGCTTCAAACGTAAAGATACCAAATGTAAATTTTTGGTGAAGAATCAACAACAAGTGGGACACAATTGTGAAGTTGAACGAAATTTATTGGTTATTTTAAATTTTTGTGGAAATACAAAAACTGAAAAGTGGGGCGTGCAATATTATTCGGCCCCTTTACTTTCAGTGCAGCAAACTCACTCTAGAAGTTCATTGTGACTCTCTGAATAATCCAATGTTGTCCTAAATGACTAATGATGATAAATATAATCCACCTGTGTGTAATCAAGTCTCCGTATAAATGCACCTGCTTTGTGATAGTCTCAGGGTTCTGTTTGAAGCACAGAAAGCATCATGAAGACCAAGGAACACAACAGGCAGGTCCGTGATACTCTTGTGGAGAAGTTTAAAGCCGGATTTGGATACAAAATGATTTCCAAAACTTTAAACATCCCAAGGAGCACTGTGCAAGCGATCATATTGCAATGGAAGGAGTATCATACCACTGCAAATCTACCAAGACCCGGCTGTCCCGCTAAACTTTCATCTCAAACAAGGAGAAGACTGATCAGAGTTGCAGCCAAGAGGCCCATGATCACTCTGGATGAACTGCAGAGATCTACAGCTGAGGTGGGACAGTCTGTCCATAGGACAACAATCAGTCGTACACTGCACAAATCTGGCCTTTATGGAAGAGTGGCAAGAAGAAAGCCATTTCTCAAAGATATCCATAAAAAGTGTTGTTTAAAGTTTGCAACAAGCCACCTGGGAGACACACCAAACATGTGGAAGAAGGTGTTCTGGTCAGATGAAATCAAAATCGAACTTTTTGGCAACAATGCCAAACGATATGTTTGGCGTAAAGGCAACACAGCTCATCACCCTGAACACACCATCCCATCCACACTGTCAATCATGGTGGTGGCAGCATCATAGTTTGGGCCTGCTTTTCTTCAGAAGGGACAGGGAAGATGGTTAAAATTGCTGGGAAGATGGATGGAGCCAAATACAGGACCATTCTTGAAGAAAACCTGTTGGAGTCTGCAAAAGACCTGAGACTGGGACGGAGATTTGTGTTTCAACAAGACAATAATCCCAAACATAAAGCAAAATCTACAATGGGATGGTTCACAAATAAACATATCCAGGTGTTAGAATGGCCAAGTCAAAGTCCAGACCTGAATCCAATTGAGAATCTGTGGAAAGAGATGAAAACTGCTGTTCACAAACGATCTCCATCCAACCTCACTGAGCTTGAGCTGTTTGCCAAGGAAGAATAGGCAAGAATTACAGTCTCTCGATGTACAAAACTGATAGAGACATACCCCAAGCGACTTGCAGCTGTAATCGCAGCAAAAGGTGGCGCAACAAAGTAGTACGTTAAAGGGGCCAAATAATATTGTACGCCCCACTTTTCAGTTTTGTATTTCCACAAAAATTTTAAATAACCAATAAATTTTGTTCAACTTCACAATTGTGTCCCACTTGTTGTTGATTCTTCACCAAAAATTTACATTTGGTATCTTTATGTTTGAAGCATGATATGTGGGAAGAGGTTGAAAAGTTCCAGGGGGCCGAATACTTTCGCAAGGCACTGTACATGGACATTCAATGATGTAAATGACTCCTTGTGTAGACAATGTGATAAAATCAGTAATTGGAAATATAATGTTGCTATGGGATACCACAGACTTTTGTTTGGTCAAATGTAGTGTTTTACACATTTTACATTTTTGACATGGAAAGTACGTGTTGTTTAAAGGGGCCAGGTAGATTGTTTGATGGGCTGGGGTCCCGTACTGTGGGGGCAATAATAGTGCCCAAATTTCTGGCCTTTCTCAAGCCAAAGCTTGGGTTTTGAGGCAGTTTTTCCCCAATGATTTTATCCTCTTTCACGAGGTCCCAATGCTTGTTTACAATTCTCTTCAAAAAGTGGATATTTGAATTATATTGTGTGATAATTGGAATGGATATTCGTTATTAACACCTTCAGGTTATATTCTGGCACAATTTGTACGACATGGGGTCCCTTTAGCTCGATCTTGAAGAAGACAGGTTTAAGAAAATAAAGTCTCATTTACTGGGTCTAGAACATAATGCTAAAGTTTTTCATCTGTACAGTATGACAGAAGTTCATACTTCACAGTTGCCGACGACGGCACATTAGTTGTGTAGAAATTTGAATAAGAATAACAGGCTACGCTGAGGGCCTCCATCTTCCCAGTGCACTGCTACGCTGGTCAATTTCTTGTGCTGTGACACTGCACTCAAATTGCACTCTGTGAAGCACATAAGGGAACTCTCAGCAGCTACCACCTTACTGACATGCCCCAGCCTGGCTGATCCTGTATTTATTCGCAAAGACCTTCAGGTCTGGTGAACACTGAGTCTCGCTTAGATACCCACTTCCAGTAGGTGTCCCAACTTGCCTACTGTGAGGAAAAACTTCCCCCACTGTTGCTAACTTGCTTAATGTGCTACCTGATGAAGTTCTAACAAAACGTGCGTTGGGGTGGCAGGGATACCATTACCAACACTGCTACATACATCTAAGTTTACTTACTTTTGTCTCTTATGTGCCCCTTTCTTGCTCACATTTCTGAAAGTTTACCTTTGCATTATCGCATTATATAGGGGCTTCCACAATTTACATACTTGTTGCTTCAGGCATTTTTTTTACTATCTGATTTATCAGTATGGGTTCCTGCAGTATTATCTAGCAGCCTCTGGTGCCATATATTTTTTCTGTATATTTTCTTGTTTGTTTTTAAACTATTGTAATAAAAATACTGTTTCATAAGCATATATACTCTCAGGGTTTTTTCTTACCCTTTTGTTTCAATACTCACTCGTCTGAGTCTTGCAAGTTGAGCACTTTATCCTTTGGGTAACCTGAAGATATGTTGTTAACATGCTACCTTGCAGATCTCTACATTGCAGATCTGCTTCTATGCACGCACTCGATGATGAATAGAACTCACTGAGGGTGTATTTTCTTCTTTCTTGCTCTCTCCACACTAACTATAAAAGCAGAAACTCAATACTAGTGCCCTAGTCTATTCCTCCCCAACTATGGACCGGCCCTACAGTTAACCTCTTCACCGCTAACAGGAAACTGCAGCCTACATGAGAATAAAACACATAAAATACAGTTCACACTAGGTATAACAACAGAGGTCTTCAGACAGGATGTTAGCCATTTTCTCCACTTTTACAGACCCAGACTGAAGAGTCACCTGTGGAAGAACAATATAAGGGCCCTTTGCAGTCCAATAGCTCATCATAATGCACAATTTCACCTGCTTTGGAGGTAGAATTGGACTTCTATACCTCTCCAGACACCATGCTGCAGCACAAGTTGCACCAATGTTATGTCCGCCATTGCCCCCTAATGTTACTGCTGATCAGTGTGTATATAACTGACAAATAAAAGTTGTACAAGTATCTATGATAACAGAAATAATCAGGGGCAACTAATTCACTCACAAATATTCTAGTGGTTTTAGTGTGAGAGGCAGAAGACACTTGTAACTTGAGTTACTATACATTATGGAAACAGCATTTTAGAGTATCTGTGGATTCACGTGGTGACACAACACCCCAAAATCAAGGATTCTTGAATTCCTTTCATATCTCCTCAGAGATACAATAATCTATAATTACACAGTCAAATATGTCACATATATTTTCAGCCGCAGATACAGAGTTAATAAAGCTATATTTTTCTAAGAAATGCTCTCTGAATACACAGTTACTTTGGCTTCATGTGATGTTGGAAAATTATGCACAGTAGGTAGCATTTGATCTCTGTCAGCAACATCCGCAGAGCAATGCTGAAAAAAGGAATTCTGAGTTGCAGGCGGCCTACGCTGTGATTCCACTGGATGAGTTGTGGGTTTTCTCTTGTAGTTCTTTCTGGACTTACAATGTATATGAAATATGGACATGTATGTTTCTTATATTATTTGCTTCAATTGTATGAAATAAGATTCTGAGCTTTTACTCTGTATGAGCTCCAAGTTATTGATCTTCATCTGTAGAATTAATGACCATTAAGGCTCATGCACATTGCCGTATTTTCTATCCGACCTCATTCCAACAAAACATCGGATCACACTGAGACCAATGTTCCATGGGGCCATGCACATGTCAGATTTTTTCCTTGACGTAAACTGGTCCAAGGAAAAAATTGCAGCATGACCGAGTTGGAATCGATATTCAGATCGCACTCGACCATGCAAGTCAATGACGCCACGGAGTTAAATGGACTGTTCATGAATGACATCTGAGTATAGTCTGATTTCCATGGACTGACAGAATGGAGAAGATGGATAATTTTTTTCTCCTTCTGCTCCTCTTCCGAGAAAATCGGCTCACACTATGATCAAACTCTGATGAGACTTTGATCAGAGTGTGATTTGCATAATGGACCCAATTCTCTCATATGAGATTATATATGGTCATCTGCACCTGTCTTTAGCATAGGTGTTGGTAGCGGATTATTCAGGATACTCTCCAAGCATGTGATAACAGAGCTTCTTTATTCAGGAACAATATATGATAAGCTTAAAAGATCAGGAATAAACCATTTGTGTGTCTCTATATGTGCAGCATCTACAGCAGGCTGCTTCTCTCATACACAGACACAGGAAAAGAGGAAATACAGTCACATGCTCTTCCTGTGTGAGCCACTGGGAGTTTTTATTAACTTTATAAACAGCATACAAATCTAGCAACTAAATACTCATAGACAGGAATGGAATTGTTGCACCAAACATATTCCAACAATAAGTCTCCAATATCAGCCAACATCCAGCACCCCGACCAATCAGCTGTTAGTAGGTCCCACAGGAGTTAAAGTGCATGGAGTCAGCACACCCCAGCACTACAGTGTAGTGGCCTTGGGTACCACAGCTTAGCTCGCACTGTAACATCCACTTCACACAGTACTGAGCTGTAGTGTTCTAGCTCTACAGTGCACACTTTGTACTTCTGCCCATCATTGGTGGATGTGGGGTTTCCAGTTGTTAGACCCCAACCAGTGTGACATTTATTGTCTGTTTAATTCATAATTACATAATTAGTTTGTCCACATTAAAACTTTTTCATTGAAAGGAGATCAGTGGTTTATTCCTCCATTTCCATATCTATGTAATACCCATTAGAATGGTGTTAATTTTTAAAGGATTATTTACATAGAGAATCATTTATAGATTTACTGTTAAGTGCCACAACACTCCATACTTGTCTCAGTGTACTGACTTTTGGGTAAGATATGATGTAATGACAGAGCAGCAGACAGACCCTATGACTTAGGTCGTTATGAGAAGACAAGCAGTAGATTTCAGGCTACAGACAATAAAGCTAAACTGCAGCAACAATCAAAGTTGTGTATTAATGAAGGGAAGCATAAAAAGTGCTAAGCTGCTGCCAGGTTTTACTGTGTATTTTACCAGTATTTTGCTCACTGTGTTCTAAGCACCAGACATCTCAAAAAGTCTGTTATGAATGGAGCAGCTCTTATGTCCTCACAGCAGGAAATGCCAGAAGTGTCTAAAACGCACAACTGACACTTACTTCTCCGCTCAGTTTTCAATACGGTTGTCAAACAGCATGTATCCAGCAACTTGTCTGCCGTGTCTGGTGCATATTTCTACTGCAGATATTGATTTTTATTTAAAAAATATGTCTATTGGTAAATAGTAGTAATGGTAGAAATAGTAGTAGTAGTAATGCTGGTAGAAATAATGGTAGTAGTAATGGTAGTATTAGTAATGGTAATCATAGTAGTAGTAATGATGGTAGTAATAGTAATAATGGTGGTAGTAATAATAGTAGTAATAGTAGTAGTAGTAATGGTAATGGTAGTCATAGTAGTAGTAATGATGGTAGTAATAGTAATAATGGTGGTAGTAATAATAGTAGTAATAGTAGTAGTAATGATGGTAGCAGTAGTACTAATGGTGTTAGTAATAATGGTAGTAATAGTAGTAATGGTAATGGTAGTCATAGTAGTAATGATGGTAGTAGTAGTAAAGGTAGTAGCAGCAATAGTAGTAGTAATGATGGTAGTAGTAGTAATGGTAATAGTAGTAGCAGCAATAGCAGTAGTAATGGTAAGGCCAGAGTCTTACTAGCGAGAAATACGGACGAGTGCTGTGCGAGACAAAAACCGCATTGCACTCGGACCAATGTTAATCTATGGGGCA
>VIAB01000154.1:155823-178510 GCA_009801035.1 Oophaga pumilio
TCACCTCTTATTTAGCTGTCTCCTGTAACTTCCCCATTAAGATTTCCAGTTGGATTGGTCGGGGAAACCTCTATGTTGGGAAAGTGAATAAGGACAGCAGACATTTATTTCCCTCTTACCACTTGGGTTGTAGTTCCACAGGCTCACTCCTAGGTTGTCTTGACACAATTAATCAAAAGGTGATCCGCTGTTTTAATCCTTCCTTGAATGAGGACTCCTCAATTGAAAAGTCTGAGATGAGAAGCTTGCTGTAGTAATATCAGGTATTGCGATGTTTCTGCAATATAATCTAAGACATTGCGACCGGCGCATCTCTCCCCTAATTCAGGTTACAGATGACCAGTGATGTACCCGCCATGATAGTCCGGTGTTTTGGATATTGGTGAACGAAGTTGTGTTTTTTTGTGTTGGGAATTGGTGGATGGAGTCTTATCGATTTGCTCCTCTCTGCCGCCCTCTCCCCACAGTCTGAAGGTCAAGTCCCGATACATGGAGATATCCAAATGAGCTACAGCTAAAGGTAGGAAAGGCCAAAGAATGGATTGCTCCCGTCAGCCCCAGAAGCACTTGCCATAACGCACCCTTAAGAGTGGAGATTCAGAAGCGAGAGGTGCAGCTTGGAAATTAGGCCAATGTGTTAAAGATTCTTCACCCGTTTGTCACACTGAGTTTGTCCTCGGCCCCGCCATCGCGTTCCCCGCCTCACCATCGCGTTCCCCGCCTCGCCATCGCGTTCCCTGCCCCGCCATCGCGTTCCCCGCCCCGCCATCGCGTTCCCTGCATCCTGCTTGCTTTGTCATGTAACATGGCACCAGGGAATTGTGAATGAATGCAGCAAGTCTTGTCTAGAGGAAACAAAGTTGGAAGCTGAGACGTTCCGGGCACTTGTGGAGCATCGCATTCTTCTTTCTCCTTTTTGTTTGTTTTCTTATTTCGCAACATTTTGATCGTCTCTTGTTTCGCTCTCCCATGGGATCATGTCTTTGTTCAACATTTATATGTCCCAGAAAGGAAATATAGGCCGCAGCAATTATGGAGGTGAGATAAAGCCGGAAGATTGGCAATGTAAAGAAGACTCTTCACGGTGGCCGACTTTGATAAATGAAAGAAGTCATTTTGCTTTGTGGGAGTCTCGGGGTGGAGGCATTGTGGTGGAGGTCAAGGTCAAGTTCTTCTGATGTTTTGAAGAAGGAAAAAAGTCGAGTAACTCCATGGAAACCAGGATTTGGGAGAATTGTGTTGGGCTTCAGACTCGGCAGAATGAAACAACATCGAAGAACACGACATTGTCGAAAAACAATTGGTGGTTAAGGCGACGCAGGAGCATCTCCCAAGGGACCGAAGTCCTAATTGCTCATAATTACTCTTAAAAACCAAGCTAGTTCTAGTTTAAACAATTTTGTTGCTTTGTAGCCATCTTTTTTTTTTTGCAGGACAAGATTCTCTTCCTTATTTGTAGATGTTTCCTTGGGTTACGAAAAGCTACAAATGGTGTCCGACATCTCAGCCGATAGATTTGGTATCGGCTTAGTATAGTTAATGGTGAACCAACTGGAGTCTAATGATTACAGCCCACCTCCAGGGTCTCCATCGCTTCCTCTTGGATGTCTTCAGGCTTATGATGTCATGGAGTCGGACCTCTTCTCAGGACCCTCGTCTAGATCTCAGAACAAAGAGACGGGACACAATCGCTGCCATCTGCATCCTATATCTCAGGCGATCCGCGATCACTTGGTCACCAGGTCAGGTACAGGCTCATTTAAAGGGTTGACCAGGATTGCAAAGCGTTTACATGCAGTACTGTGCAAAAGTTTTAGGCAGGGGTTGGGGAAATGCTGTACAGTAAGGCTATGTTTACATTCAGCGAGGTTTTTATTATGCAAGGTAAAAACTGATTTTTGTAATACCAGCAAAAACTCTGAGATTTCCGATATCTCACACACACGCGTGTTTTTCTTTTCTCCTGACTGAATATGAGAACTGCAGTTTTTTCAGTGTTTTTTGCAGCGTTTTTCTCACTCATAGAAAGCAACGAGAAAGTAAAAGAAAAAAGAGACAAACATTTTTGCCTCGTTTTTGGTGAATAAATCTACATTTATTAAATATGTTCTGAAGACAAAACACAGAAGCAATCTACACCCAAAAACAAAAAACACTGTAAAAAAGGGTGGAAAACGCTGCAAACGGGCATGGTGAACGCAGCATTTTTACTGCTAAGAGAGCAGGTTTTAGCTGCAGATGAAAACCGCCGCGTGTGAACATAACCCAAGAAAGCTTTTAAAAATATAAGTGTTAATAGTTATTTTCATCATTTAACAAAATACCAAGTGACTAAAATGAGAAAGCTAAATCCCATCAGTATCTGGTGACAGCCCGTCAACTCCATCATCAGTATCTGATGACTGTCCATTGCCTTTATCATCAGTATGTGGTGATCGCCTGTCTCCTCGATCATCACTATCTGATGACTGCCCATTGCCTTTATCATCAGTATGTGGTGACTGCCTGTCGCCTCCATCATCACTATCTGATGACTGCCCATTGCCTTTCATCAGTATGTGGTGACTGCCTGTCTCCTCCATCAACAGTATTTAGTGACCGCACGTCGCCTCCATCATCAGTATCTGGTGACCGTCCGTTGTCTCCATCATCAGTATCTGGTGACCGTCCGTTGCCTCCATCATCAGTATCTGTTGATCGTCCATTGCCTCCATCATCAGTATCTAGTGACCGCACGTCGCCTCCATCATCAGTATCTGGTGACCGTCCGTTGCCTCCATCGTCAGTATCTGGTGACTGTCCGTTGCCTCCATCATCAGTATCTGGTGACCGTCCGTTGCCTCCATCATCAGTATCTTGTGACTGCCCGTCGCCTCCATCATCAGTATTTGGTGACTGCCTGCCGCCTCCATCATCAGTATCTGGTGACCGTCCGTTGCCTCCATCATTAGTATCTGGTGACCGTCCGTTGCCTCCATCATCAGTATCTGGTGATCGCCCGTCGCCTCCATCATCAGTATCTGGTGACCGCCCGTCGCCTCCATCATCACTTCTCCTCGTCACTTGCACACAGGTTATGGAGGATCTTGGCAGGAGGATGTACCAAACACCTTGGAGACCTGACCCCAGATCTTGTGTATGAGGCTCGTGTGGATCCTTCTGTCTCTTCATGTGATCCCATATCCCGTCTGTCTGTGAGATCAGGGGTGGACCATCATTATTTCCAGGACTCCTCATTATTAATGACATTGGCTGGATGTTGGGGGTTGTTGTCCAGCTGCAGAATACATGTGGAGCCCATCAGACGCCTCCTGATGGTATTATACACCTTTTTCGTTTTCATTTTGGGTCAATTAAACCCTATTTTTCTAAATTGGAAAATACTTTAATATTTGCTCTATGTTGTAAAGCGCAAAACAACTATTCCCTTTGGTTTTCCTCTAACATGAACTACAAAAAATTACAAGAAAAAAAAAACTGCTTATTTTGCTGAACTGTCGGCTGGGGAAATTAGGAGTTTATCAAGAATCAGGCAAACTTTGAAATCTCCCATCCTTCAGTAAGTCGTCCCCTGTGTGTGGCTGTGCGCATTAAGACGGGAATATCCTACAGAACGGCAGCGCGGCCGGGGCAGCGCAGACCTCGCCATTAGTCAGGATCTGACTGCTTCGTCTTATTACCTCGTGACAACCTGGAACAAAGAACATCAAGCAAATAATCGCTGCAGTTTTCTGCCGTTTTCCTCTTGTCACAAATCCTTTATCTTCTTTAGTCTGCAGTGAGTGTGCCGTATGGATACTGTACGTCGTATGCCGCACACCTGAGTAGGTCGTCCTGCTTTGTATTCTTGTAGTGCATGTTATGTGGACATTATATTCTCCTTTCCCAGAAGTTGGAAATCAGCTATCGAGCAGGGCACGATGTATGTAATGGAGACTTGGGCTCTTTCTATTCATTATTTGGGAAGTTCCAAAAATTACCCATCAAGTGCACACGGTAATTTTTGGACCGCTCAAAAGAATCAATAAAAAGAAAAATAAAATCACAAATTTTGGTGCAAAAATTTGCAACTTTAATCGATCTTTCTAAAAAAAGGCACAACACCCCTGTCCACAGGTTCTATGTGGTTTTGCAGCTCTGCGCCACTCACTTCAACTGAGCTGAGCTTCGGTACCAAACAGGGGTGATGCTCTTTTTGGTAGTAGGCAGCCATGCTTTTCTAACCTTGGACAAGTTGTGTAGGACTAGCTGATGAAAAACTTTCCATGCGTTCTGCCAGGGAATATGGACATTCATGACTGCTCTCCAAGGTCCGAAGGATTATGAGTAAGTAGGATGATCGTTCCTTCTGGTAGACCCGTCCTGATTGTCGGCCGTTACTTTCCCCTATAGCGGTAACATTGGATCGTTGAAAGTCTCAGTGACAATGGGTAGGGAAGGACTTGTCTTCATGAGAAAACCGGCTTGGAAAAAAAAAAAGACGATGGAACTGGACCACTTATCGTCTCAGTGATGGTTGGCGGAGGAGTGCAGTAGGAACTGCGGGGCTGAACAGCTCAATGATGATCATCAGTGATCAGATTGTTGGATCTACAAACCGATGACGGCTGGCCGATGACCGATGATGGCTGACCAATGACTGTTAACGGATGACCGATGATGGCTGACCGATAACGGATGACCGATGACGAATCACTGATGACAGATGACCGATGATGGCTGACGGATGACCGATGATGGCTGACAGATGACCGATGATGGCTGACGGTTGACCGATGATGGCTGACCGATGACGGATGACCTATGATGGCTGACTGCTGACGTTTAATGGATGACCGATGATAGGTGACGGATAACGGATGACCGATGATGGCTGATCGATGATGGATGACTGATGATGGCTGATGTATGACCAATGATGGATGACCGATGACGGATAACGGATGACCGACGATGGATGACCGATGACGGATAACGGATGACCGATGATGGCTGATCGATGATGGATGACTGATGATGGCTGACGTATGACCAATGATGGATGACCGATGACGGATAACGGATGACCGATGATGGATGACCGATGACGGATAACGGATGACCGATGATGGCTGATCGATGATGGATGACCGCTGATGGCTGACGGATAACGGATGACCGATGATGGCTGACAGATGACTGATGACGGATGACCTATGATGGCTGATTGATGAATGATAACGGATGACCGATGATGGCTGATTGATGACGGATAACGGATGACCGATGATGGCTGATTGATGACGGATAACGGATGACCGATGATGGCTGATCGATGACAGATGACCAATGATTGATAACGGATGACCGATTATGGCTGACAGATGACGGATAACGGATGATCAATGACGGATGACCGATGACCAGTGATGGCTGACTGATGACGGATAACGGATGACCGATGACGGCTGACCGATGGCTGAAGCTTTTTGCGTTGTGGCTCTGATTTGTGAATCTCCTTCTCCGGCTGTCAGACATGGCGATGGTTGTTTTTTTCCCCATCCATTGATTTGAATACTTACACGGCTTTATCATTTTCTTCCATTATATCTATGAATATCCAAAAGTTTCTGCTGCTTTGTAAACAGCTTGGAAGATAAACGGCGAATGTGAAGCGTTTACCCAGAGAGGAAGAAGAAAGCAATCTCGATTTCACAGCAGCGCCCCGAGAGTACTCCCAGCCGGGCGTGCGGTGGTCCTCGCCTTTACCTGTAGATCAGCCGCCCCCCATCATGCTCTATATTCTCATCACGCCTCCTCTCACCGTTCTCTATGCCAGCGAGGCCAGCTTGCGAATTGATTAATCAAACTGCTGTTTCTACTGTTGCCGACGAGAAAGTGCGTCTTCTGCCTCGGACAGTTCCCAACCGGGAGCTGCTCTTTGGCCGCCTGTCCTGCTCAGTATGCACTCCCCATGCTAATCACAGACTCGCTGGAGGTAGAGATCTGCCAGCCATAGGTGCAGCTGGAATACGAGAGCGTGATCACAGGGAAGCATTCAATATTTCCTACTTCTTGGGTATGGAAGAGCATTTTATCCAAAAATGAAGGGAAGAAAAATCACCCGGAACATAAGGAAAACTTCCATTACCTCTGTCGACTTAAAGGACCTTCACCACCTGAGCTGTTCCCATTCTTCTGACCGGGAAGATCGGATGCCAGGCTGGTGCGGTGGTGACTTCGGCTCCCCGCTAGTGATGAGAACGTGGTGGGATAAGGTGTTACCCGTGCATGCTCGGTGCTAACCGAGTGTCCTCAGCGTGCTCGAAAAATATGGCTGTAGTCCCATGGGGACTCAGACATAACACATGCAGGAAGGGTCTGCTTGTTAGGCAATCCCTACATGTGTTGTGGCTGTCAAACACCCGTCAGTCATACAGCCGTGGAGACTTGAACATATTTTTTGTGCACGCCGAAGTCACTCGTTAACACCGAGCATGCAACACCTTATCCGAGCACGTTCCCCCATCACTGCTCCCTGCCCTTCACTATTGCCCCTGTCTCGTGTCCTCTTCTGAGGGTGGTGTATTTACTGCTCTACCTGGTATCTATTCCCTTCCAACTAAGTGTTGTCCCTCTGTTACTCCTCCTGGAACTGTATAAATATATGGACAACTAGGTGTCACCATTCCCATCGTCAGGGTACAACACCCGGTAAGACCGAGCAGTCGGTGCAGCCAGGACCACACTGTGCAGGCGCACGCCAGACTGACCAGGACATTGGCGGCTTATTTATACATTTCCAGGAGGAATAATAGACTAATAAAATAACTTGGAATTTTTAATATTGTTATTTTACAAAGATGCTTTTTATATTCTGCTAAAATCTACACATCAGGAAAGTGGATGTCGTTGGGCTGTAATACCAGACACAGCCTAATGATGAGAGTGGCGCTGTTTCTGGGAGAGAAGAAAGGCAGATTTTTTTTTCTGTTTTGTGAAGTAGTAAAATGAGTTTTGCGTGGCTAATCCATGTCTCCTCTATGGCCGCCGATTACGGTGACGGGAAGGAGGGCGGCTTTCCACTTTCTCCAGGTACAATCATTACAGCAGTGTGGAGCAGATCGTCCATTACAGAAACCTTCGACAGGTCCCATATTCCGTCCCATAAGTTACTAGACCTGTCGAATGTCTCCTCGTCTAATTACTGCACTTATTAACGGGGAACAGTAACGAACATGAGAGGCGTCTTGAATTCACGTGTTTGCGTTTCGCACTTTAGTCTTATTGCGGTTTCTGCACTGAGCATACCGGCTACGGTTTATGAAGTTGTAACCACAGATTTATGCCGGACAGAAGCCGGAGCCGCCGCACCGACTGGAAGCACTTGGGGTCTATTGACGCCTTGCAGTTTTTGTCGGGACTTTTGCAAAGCGACAGTTGCAAAAAAATCTGATCTGATGCTAAAAGCTTCTGCCACCGCCAAACCTGGTCATCGACGAACTGTTAGTTCACCCTCTTCTTAGCACAGAAGGAATCACATCATGTAGGCTTTAATTAAGGAGCGGCGGCACAACTACGGACCTTCTTTATTATGGGCAGGATCGGTGATGGCAACATGCACATCTGGACGCATCGCAGAATCCAGGAGCTCAGGGAGGACCATCACGATTTGGATAAATCTCCTCTTATTCTTTCTAAGCCAATGGTGGGGTAGATGGGAGTCTTGATGGGAGACCTTGTACCTTGACCACCATCGCTGGGAGAAGATCATGCTCCGATTCCTCCTTCTGCTTTTCCATTTTCAACATTTATTGCATACCACGGGTGACGCTATAGATGGGGGGACCCCGGACTCATGTTCGATATTATTCTATGGCACGTAGAAAAAGACTTGGAGAAGAGAGATGACAAGATTCCCATTTTCTGTGTAAGTGGTCCCAAATGTGGAGCTGCTCATGCCTGGCCTTAATGGCGGATAATGTGGGTATAGCCTAAATAACCAAAGGAGTTTGCAGAGAGTAAAAGTTATGTGACATCCATGGGATACGGAATAACTTACTGATCCCGGTGGATCTGACCTCTTAGATCCTAGATGATCTGTATGGAGTGGAGGTCGAGCACGTGCACTTCCGCCCCATTCATTGTCTATTGGACTTCTGGCACAATGAATTCAGACGGTTGATTGTCAACTTCTACTTCATCTTTGGGATTGCTGGAGGTTCCAGAGATCAGACTTCCAGCAATCAAGAAGTCATCTCCTATCCACTTGATAAGGGACAACTTTCAACCTTGGAAATACCCCTTTAAACGTAGTCTGGAAAGACCCCTTTAAGCGTAGTTTTCCACTTCCCTATGAAATGGCTCAGTAGACATGTTTTTTGGCTACTTTGTAGCTGACGCTTGGAGTGTTTCCTGATGCTTACCTTCATCGTGTCCATTGGCCTCCATGCACCTAGCACGTGCCAACAGTTTGTCCTATTTGGCACACACCGGACCGGTATGCTTCTGTTCCTTTTTTTTTCCCCTGAAGGGAGTAAGTAATACATTAGTGTTTTTTTATCATTTATGGTACAGTTTGACTATATAGTGGCTTACAGTAGAGGCTTCTGTCGAAGCCAAAAATGAGATGTGAAAAGCGTCCGATATGTGCCTGTGTCACCTCCAGACGTCGGATCAGGAGCAGCTGTGATACATGGTCATGCTGTCGCTTTAACAGCAGCGAGGGCGCCGTGGTGTATCCCAACGATGCGATTGATGCCCACACTGGAAAGCCGAGAGTCCACAAGGGAACGTTCATGTGCGTCGTACGTGCAGCGGATCCCAGACCGAAAATCTGCTGCAAAGCAAAATTTTGGTTAAGATTTTTTTTTTCCCAAAAATCTCCAGCACAAGGGTATTTTTGCCATGTGTTTGGTGGGTAGACTATGCTGTTTTAATGTACCAGCATAAGCTTTGAGCACTCTGAAATCTTTTGAGCCGTGCCACAATTTTGACAATGAATGGGTGAAAAATGCAAATAAAGACGTTGCAAAAATAACGAAACACTAGACAAAAACAAGAGCGGCGGCAGGAACAAATACTGCCTAAAATGCGACTTGTGAGCCTACCCTGAATTCAGCGCTGCTGTGGATTTCACTTACAGAATGAGAATTTTTGAATTTTCATTGTGAATTTCTCCCTTTTGGGCAAAATCTGGAAAACTAAGATTTTAGGTTATTTTCTGCTGTAAAAAAATAGTAAAATATGATTTAATGCAATTTAATATTAACTTCATATTCTGGCTAAATCTTTCTGGTTTTATCAGGGGTTAATACAGTAAGTTACGGCCTCGTACCGTCGCGTTTTCTCGGGCCGCAGCGCTGTCATCTGTCGCTATTTTTGTCCTATGTGATCAATTTACAAGACAAGTCGCATCTGAGAATCCTGAGAGCCGGCAGAGGAGTCTTGTTAGCAGATTGACAGAAGGATATCTAATTGGTGCGATCTCACGTATTTGGCCAGAAAACAACATTCTGCAAATAATTCAGCTTTCTAATTGGTTTCCCTAAAGAAATCTAATTGTGCTAATAGCGGAGGCTTGCCTGGTCTCATTCCTCTAGAAATTAATTACAGGCAGTATTTCTCAGGGACAGCGGGGCGAGAGCGCGTTGAGGGCATTCCCTTTTAACCCGGTGATTGGTGACCTTTCCTGCACCATTTCTTTATCAGTCGCTAATGATCCTCTGCATACAGATGAAGGCGCTGCTGATTGCACATTATTTAGGCCGGGTAGAAACGCACAACTTTCCACTAAGCTGCTCAGAAACTTGGGGCTCACACAAAAAATTTACACCATGAAGAAATGAGAATCCTCGAGCGATCGATTTTGATCCGATTCCTTACGATTATTAGAAGTCACCCTTGACCTTGTTTCCTGACCTTCTTACATATTAAAGTTTCTTCCAAACCAATTTCCGCCATCATTTCGATTGTTTTGATTATTATGGGAAATGTCAAACTCCGGGATCAGAAGAGTAAGACAAAGTGGGTCACAATCAGATTGGTATCGGACAACGTATGGGAGCTTTCCACCGATGGAAGATGGAGCATGTTGGATTCCAGCTTGTCCTAGTCTTTGCTTCATAATATTTGAGGTTGGAAGTAGACATAAGTCCATTGAATGTTCCCACAGAAGATAAGCCACCCTCTTCCTCCATTGAAATAAAGTGGTTGCTTAGCAGAGTTAAAGGCTGGAGAGAAATTGCCAGTGACGCTCCGACAACGAAACCGGGCCAGCCAGGCTTGAATAAGGATGACCGTATGAGAGCGATTTAAAAGGTGTCTACTCACGAAGACGAGCTTGGAACTTGCCCTGTTTAGGCGTATGGACATCATAGAAGGAAGTCTCCTAATCAGGACCCCAATCTCCAAGAGCCAGAATGGAGATCCAGTCTGTTAGAGCATCTCCAGTTCTAGCATAGCCAAGCTGTCCTTCTACTTTATTGCAAGGAGAGTCATCAGTGTCATCCAACTTGGGACCCCCTCTGCAAGCCTAATTAGAGATCCTCTCTGTAAAAAATGCTTCCAGTTCTTACGGACTTCATTCTTCCTTTTGTTTCACGGACATTCTTGTGAATGGCCGTCATGTACCCAGCAGTGGTCACTGTAGGGTTAATTCCTGGTTGCTCCTTTTTGCCGTAGGTGCCGAGAGCAGAACGTGGAGCAATCATCTGATCGCCTTGATGGCCACTTTCTGAACGGGGTTGGGTCTGATGAAGACGGGAAGAGACGTTGGTATCGGCCAAGAGGTGCAACCATGATGCCTTCCAAAATCAGAAGAATAGGCAACGGGCTGGAGCGGCCACCATCCCACCAGCTGGTGAGTACTGACTGGAGCTGCTTCTTGGGTTTGGTGTCACCACTGTCGCTCTCCTCTTCTGTCTGATAAATCCATACTCTATAAATATATCCTAAACACGCAATATTACTCACACTGTGAAGGTTACAATCTGGAGTTGTGATGTAGTGTGAAGGACCCGAGCATCACTTGTAGGAGTCGGTCTCCACCCAGAACTGGTTCCTTTCTCTAAATAAGTCTATGACATTTTCAATCTGCAGCCACTTAATAAAATTATTCCTACCTGCTCCACCACCACATGGCTCCTACGCAGAAATGAGTAAGACCTCTCGATGACGCGGTGAATACTACAGTGTGGGAAAACATGACTTGTACGGGAAGAGCATGTCGGGCTTTTACCACCAGAAATCTCAAAACTGGTTTTCGGCTTTTTTTCCATAGAGCGGTGATTAAAGTCTTAAATATATTGAAGTGTTCTGTTACTTAACGTCAATCTCTCCGCTCTAGTCATTTCTTACCTGGTGGCTCTACAGGAGTTCCGGAAACTTTTCTTGACACTCTGCCCATTCGTTCAGCCGCTTACCCCACTGACTCCGCGCACAGAGAGCAGATGCCCAGTTTAGTGTGTGGGTCAGTCCTTGCCAGACGCCAATGAAACCAGTTTATCCATCGAGAAACAAAAAGATCTGGCAAGTTGTTATCCAATATGTCGGACTGTTGCTATTCACAAGAAGTCCCCGATACACAGAAGACTGGCAGAGGAACCATTTGGTTTGGGCAAAATGTGTCCTTTGCAGGGTTGGACTGGCCATCTGGCAATTCTGGCAAATTCCAGAAGGGCCTGTCTGCATTGTGTGCAACACTTAACAGAATTGGCATCCTTAGGGGGTAATTTTCAGTTCTGGCAATTTCTCTTAAAAGCACAAATGTCCAGACTGTAGATTTCTTATTGACTCCTATCATATTAAGAGAAGACCCAATTCATTGAAGAGACACTTTGTCTTTTTGGAAAAGTTAAAGAAAAAATGGATAAGTTGACCAACTACCTGATGGATGCCAATACTAGAAAAAGAATCCATCGATAAACTCAAAGGCGAGCAATTCTGGAAATACCATCATTATATGACTCCATAAGACGACATGGAAACTCCAGGGACTCTTTTTATTAAATTCATGTATTTGGAGCTCAAATCTTTTCTTGCAATTGGATTTAATCAAAAAGTTTGCCTCATTTGGCCGTTACATACTATTTGCTTCCCTGCACATTGCCGGCTGTAGAATGAGTTAACTAAGAATATGTCAGTGAGTTTGTAACTTTTTAATCTGTCTTTTGGTGTGCTACTCTCTGCTGGTTTACAGTCAGCTCAGCTTTGTTGGGATCTGTGGTCATAAATCATTTAGGCAGAATTAAGGAAATAAAAAAACAGATACCGTTACAAACTCCCACAAGAACGAGCTTACTGAGGGATTCTCAGTTAGTTTATTCTGCAGCCAGCAGTGTGCAGGAAACATTGAGTCTCTAAAAGCCAAGCGGTGCAAAATGTTTAATGAAATCCAAATACTAAAGTTATTTTTAATCCAAAATACACACATTTAAATAAAAAAATGTACCATAAAGTGTCCATATTCCATAATCTCCTCCTTAAAGGGGTATTTCATTGTGAGATCAGTGTGAATCCCACTGCCGGGACACCACTGGTTGCCAGAACGGGAAACTTGTGCCGAGGAGGTGGATGGTTGTGCACGTCCTCTGCCGCTCCATTTAAAGTCTATGGAGTTGAAGTAAAATTGAGCAAAATGATTTGCAAGACCCCGGTCCAGCACCCGTGTCAGGGGTCAGGGGTCGCCGAACCCAGAGCCCTGTGAACTTCCCCCAAACTGCTCTCATTCCCGATGCCACTTCTGACTTATAGGTGCAACGTCTTCAGGGTGACATTCCACAACGATGAAGAGTAATCAGAAGAGGATGCCGACGGGTAGGTGGAGGCTCGCAAGGCTTTGGTCCATTGACGGGACCACCGGGACAGTCTCCTGGAGAACTTTTTGCTCAACTCCACCCTGAAGCCATCGCTGATCCAGCAGTCTCCGATGGTGCCCTGGACTTCATCCGAGTGGGAACTAGTCGCTCCGTCGACTACTCCTGGCCACGTTCTTGTGGCCAGTAGAGAACAAGCCTCTCGTGACCACCGAGACCCCCACCGTTCTAACTATTACGACATCATCACTAGATAGAGGATCATTTCTATAAGATTCCTTGTGACTCGAATCGCGTGATTTCTGGATTCCTGTTTTCACATAAATATGTAAAGCTACTGGACATTTTCATCCATTTGGTGCAGGACGCCCGAATATCGCCCGATCCTGAATGTTCCCCCCGAATATCCCTTGATGAACTTCTTCCTAAGTGGCCATCTATAGAAAGTCTTGTCCTGCCCAGCGTTTTTAGTAGTACGCCGTGTTTACTTCCGATGACTTTGTTCCTCTTAATATTCTAAATGTTCTCTCGCTTATCGTAAGCCAATAAATAAAATCTGAAAAGTGACTGCCACGAGGACCGCGCGTTCCGGAGAAAACCCAAGAGGTCCATTAATCAAAGTCACGTTCCAAGTACCCGCTTGTTCTGTTTGCTTTCTTGTGTTGTTGTTCTTGTGCATTTTATGGTGTTTTTTTTTTTACTTTGTTTTTGTTTGTTCGCTTTTTTTCTATTAATTTTACCTTTCCGGCTGCGTGTCAGGGTATTATTATGTGTTTGCTTTGTTGGATGAACAATATAAAATCCGATGAATAGTCACTTTTTTTCCCCCGTTGAGCTCAACACAAGACTTTAAACAATTTTTAATGGCCTGGCTCAACAGAATATATTATTGAGCTTTTCTAGGCTCGGCCGAAGCAATTTACATTGAGTATCAGACGGAGCCGAGCGATTTCTTCATCGCATTTATCTCGTTAACCATTTTAGTTTTGTATGGAAATGTAATTTGTTGCTCCTTGGCCCCAAATGAAAATCTGTAACAAGGCCCCATCCACCATGTGCCGGGATAATACAACAGCTGCAAATTGCCATCTAAGAATCCTTCAGCGAGTTCATTCAGACAAGAACGTTTGTAGCGGTGTTTTCTGCTTCTGAGAGCTTTTCAGCTGATTTACGAACACATCAAAGATCAACTTTTCTTCTGTGTGGTCTGTTGTCATGAATCAGCTGAGAAGAGCACAGAAAAAGATAAGATCTCTCCCATAAGAATGAGATCACTGACAGACTTTCAGTTAACTCATTCTGCAGCTGGTAATTTGCAGGAAAACAAAGAATATGTAAAAGCCAACCCAGGATCTATGGGAGCAGAATGTTGAAGATCTTCATCATCTCCTTGTAGAAAGTGTCAAATCTTGAGTTCCATTTTACATGGAGAAGGTGATGGCAGCAACTGTCCACAGCTTATGTGCTGGCCACCAAAGAGAAGATGGCTGCAGCCACTGTCCACAGCTTATGTGCTGGCCACCAAAAAGAAGATGGCGGCAGGCACTGTCCACAGCTTATGTGCTGGCCACCAAGGAGAACATGACGGCAGCCACTGTCCACAGCTTATGTGCTGGCCACAAAGGAGGAGATGACTGCAGCCACTGTCCACAGCTTATGTGCTGGCCACCAAGGAGGAGATGATGGCAGCCACTGTCCACAGCTTATGTGCTGGCCACCAAGGAGAAGATGACGGCAGCCACTGTCCACAGCTTATGTGCTGGCCACCAAAGAGAAGATGACGGCAGCCACTGTCCACAGCTTATGTGCTGGCCACAAAGGAGGAGATGACGGCAGCCACTGTCCACAGCTTATGTGCTGGCCACCAAAGAGAAGATGACAGCAGCCACTGTCCACAGCTTATGTGCTGGCCACCAAAGAGAAGATGACGGCAGCCAGTGTCCACAACTTATGTGCTGGCCACCAAAGAGAAGATGACGGCAGGCACTGTCCACAGCTTATGTGCTGGCCACCAAAGAGAAGATGATGGCATCCACTGTCCACAGCTTATATGCTGGCCACCAAGGAGGAGATGACGGCAGCCACTGTCCACGGCTTATGTGCTGGCCACCAAAGAGAAGATGACGTCAGCCACTGTCCACAGCTTATGTGCTGGCCACCAAGGAGAAGATGGTGGCAACCACTGTCCACAGCTTATGTGCTGGCCACCAAAGAGAAGATGACGTCCGCCACTGTCCACAGCTTATGTACTGGCCACCAAGGAGAAGATGACGGCAGCCACTGTCCACAGCTTATGTGCTGTCACCAAAGAGAAGATGACGTCAGCCACTGTCCACAGCTTATGTGCTGGCTACCAAACAGAAGATGGCGGCAGCCACTATCTACAGCTTATGTGCTGGCCACCAAGGAGAAGATGGCGGCAGCCACTGTCTACAGCTTATGTGCTGGCCACCAAGGAGAAGATGACAGTAGCCACTACCCACAGCTTATATGCTGGCCACCAAAGAGAAGATGACGGTAGCCATTATCCACAGCTTATGTGCTGATGGCCATCTAGAAGATGACAGTAGCCATTACCTATAGTAGGCTGTTGGTGGCCATGGAGAAGATGATGGACACCACTATCCACAGTTTATGTAATGGTGGCCATGGAGAAGATGGTGGTAGCCGTTATCCACAGCTTAGTCTTGGGATGCATTTTATATTTTATTAACCCTATTGTTTTGGAAAGGTCAGTGGAGGAAGGTAAAGGAGGTAAAGGGGCTTTTTGGATGTAGCCCCCTAAACACGAGTGCATGAAACAGAAGGTAAGCAAATTGTTTTGTCACAAAATGGCAGGCAATGTCATGGTCAAGATGCAATGGACATGCACCGGCCGGCAGAGACTCATATCATCTTCTGACAAGAGCATAACGTTCTGCCGTAGAGTCGTCAATCAATGGTCGTATGAAGCATCAGATGATGGAACAGAAGAGGTTTCAAGGCAGAAATGCCGGGTTGGGTTGAGTTCTTGAACAAACTCCAAACTGCTGCGGAGGTTTCCCAGCCTTTAGTGTTCCTATATGGGACCTGCTATATCTGTACAGCCCGTAGTGGTGTCCGTGGCCGAACCCGTAGGACAGCAAACCCACAGGACAGTGCTGGAAGGTGGCCAGCAAGTCCTGTACTATTGCTCTAATTATCGTGTCACGTTCATCTTGCCTGTGTTCACCGGTTCCTATAATTAATGGTTCTCCGCTGTTGTCGCGGTTCTCAGCTCACTGCATTTTCTGGGCTCGTGATCATTTCAGAAATGTCACACTTGTTTTCCAGCACCGAGAAGCCGCCACTTGCTGAAAAACACTGACATTTACCAAGTTCATTCACCTGACAATGTAACCTGTGATAAATCCACTAGATATTATGATGAATGAAGCCACAACGAGCTTCTGAAGATAAGGCTCGTCTTCTGTAGGTTAGCCGCCTCAGGCACACGTCCGCGCCGCTGGTGGTGAAGCTGATGGATCTAGTTTGCTGACGAAGATCATGGACGCTGATGAACTTTCCGATCGGTGTCATAGAAGGGCTTCATGCCTTGTGGTTATAAATGGATTCAGCCGATAGTCTCGTAAGTTCTTCTGTGTTTCATCTAGACACTAAGGAACCTGTGATGGGTATAACTGTGGGTTGTGGTGGGATCCAGCACTGGAGCCTAAAACGTCCCCTCTGCACCATACCAGGAAACCATTACTATAATTAACGGGTCTATATTGTGTATTGGCCAAAGAAGCTGCATTTGCCCCTCCGCTGTCCTCTTGTTCTGGACCCGGACACCTCCGCCGCCCAGTGCATTGTCTTTGTCTGGATACAATGGAGCCAAGCTCGTTCCAAGGACATGTCCAAAAAGGAAATTATTAGGAAGATGGGCCATCAACGTACGATTGGCAGGAGTACAACCCTGGAATGGGCAGAACTAACGACCACCCTAGACACAGAAGTGAACGTGGCCCGGAGAGAGAAACGGGACCCCCGCTGTGCTGAGCTGATCTCTGCAGCCGAACTGAAAATGACACGGAAATGATCGCGTTTGCAGGAAAACATCGATAATTCTGCAGGCTTTGGATGATAGGATGTGACTGGGAAGGGATTTACGTTTTCACTACTTTTGTTTGGTCGGCTGCACGAAATTCAGCAGTCGGCACATTAGACAGTCCCTCCCATGCTTATAGTGCTTGACTCCTACTTTAATGGTGCAAGAATTTAAAAAATACCGATACCTCCTGGCCCGGCGACATTTCTGCTTCTCACTCAGTACTGGGTCGCCTGCTGTTCTCCTTGTATCCTCATGCACCTGGGGGCGCCCTGTGACTGCAGCAGCCATTCAGCAGCCGCTGATCGTTTGCAGATTTTACATTTTGTCCGAACAGGATGAAACTTCTCTCTTCCTGTTCGGATGAACTATAAAAGCCGTCATGGTCAAAGTATAGTTCCCTAATGGATTTGATGCCAGGAGAATAGTGGGATACTGAGTGCAGACGAGTGGTGCAGGTCCAGGAGGTGAGTGCAGGTTTTATTTTTATTATTTCTTACACTTCCCTGTACCCAATAAGTTTTTTCTCCCATTAAGAGAAATCTGCTGCTTACAGCTGTGAGTAAAGTAGGGGTCAGAATTATGGGAGTGATGATGATCTTCGTCAATGCCATATTGCTAAAATCATCTCATCCTGACCTGTTTGTGCACACAGGGGAGACTGAGGGGAATGAGTCCCCCGTTCTGGTGATCAGGTTGGTCCAAACAGTGGCCTCCATGCCGATCCGCCATCTTCCACCTACCCGGTGAACAGGTCTCCCGCACATGACCATATTACGATTTCTTGTAACTTTTCGAGCTGTATAAAGCCATGATGTGGCACATTTAGACATTTATGGGATCCATGCTGACCATATGTCTTGTGAAGATGACCCCTGTCTATAGACCCTAATAAGGCAAATCTGTGTCATAGTGGAAGGGGGTCCCAAGCTTGGGTCCCCCTCTCTGCCAGACAAAAGCTGCCCATGTGTTACGTCTCCACCATTTAATATGACATGACTACGGCTTCCCTGGTTAAATCAGATGTTTACCAGGTGGGGTTCAGAGACCCGGCCCCTGTAATAAAAATGCTTTTTTTTTTAGTCGAATGTGCTTGAATATAATGTAGGCATTGCGTGTAGGAAGCAAAATCTCTACAATACAACGTCGTATAAAGGCGCCATATGGCGGCCCACGGAGAGCCTATGGCTCTGTACTGTGGAGCTACGGGGGCTCTGTAGTGTGGAGCGACGGGGGCTCTGTGTGTCCCCTGCAGGACTACTAAACTCCCAAAAGTATATATACCCCTGAGGAAAGTGCAAGAATTTATTCTTACTGTGTTTCTCCTTTTTTTGTATTTTGGGCAGACATGGTCTGTAAGGCATCGGTGATCACAGCAGTAATGCGGCGCCCCGTCCAGGCCGGCGCTCTCCACATCAGTCACACAAAGTTGTTTTCTTTCTGTTGGGGATCGAGGTGTCATTCTCTATTGCGGCACAACAGCAATTTGCCGTCCTTAAACCTTCTTTGTTCTTTTTCTCTGGTCTGTAAGGCACCGGTGATCCCAGCAGTAATGCGGCGCCCCGTCCAGGCCGGCGCTCTCCACATCAGACACACAAAGTTGTTTTTTTTCTGTTGGGGATCGAGGTGTCATTCTCTATTGCGGCACAACAGCAATTTGCCGTCCTTAAACCTTCTTTGTTCTTTTTCTCTGATAGATCTCTTCAAGAGAACCCCCCCTTTCTTTTTTTTACCTCCGAGGTTTATGTGCTATTATATAAATGTATACATCCATGACAGCGACAGGAGGCGCTTTTTGCTTCCAATTTTTTTTTTAGGAGAAAGGAGTATTATGATTGTTGCACAAAGCAATTTGAGGCCTCTTGGGGGCTTTGATGCCGAATGTTCTGTTTCTCATTTGCTAAATGTGAATATGTGTTTCTATGATTTACAGGGAAACATACAGTGGCATGTAAAAGTTTGTGCACCCCTGGTCAAAATTACTGTTATTGTGAACAGCTAAGCAAGTTGAAGACGAAATGATCTCTAAAAAGTCCTAACGTTAAAGATGATACATTTCCTTTTGTGTGATATTCTCATCTTTTACGTTTTTAAAATTACAAAATGGAAAATGGACAGAAGTAAAAGTTTGTGCACCCTGCATGGTTAGTACCTTGTAGCGCAGCGCCCCCTTTTGCAAGTATCACATCTTGTAATCGCTTATTGTAGCCAGACGAGTCTCACAATTCTTGTGTGAGGGATTTTCCTTCGTTCTTCCTTGGAGATTTCCTCCAGTTCTGTGAGATTCTTGGGGTGTCTTGCTTCCTCTGCTATTTTGAGGTCTAGTCACAGATTTTCCATGGTGCTCAGATCAGGGGACTGTGAGGGCCATTGTAAAACCTTCAGCTTGCACCTTTTGAGCTCATCTATTGTGGATTGTGACATGTGTGTAGGATCATTATCCATGTATAGAAGCCATCCACTTCTCATCTTCAGCTTTTTACAGATGGTGTGATGTTGTCATCAAGAATTTGTTGACATTTCATTGAATCCATTCTTCCCTCTACGCGAAAAATGTTCCCCATGCCGTTGGCTGCAACACAACCCCAAAGAATGATTGATCCACCCCCATGCTTAATGGTAGGCAAGATGTTCTTTTCATGAAATTCTGTGCCCTTTATCCCCACACATACCTTTGATCATTGTGGCCAAAGATTTCTACTTTTACCCCATTGGTCCACAGGACTTGTTTCCAAAATGCATCAGGCTTGATTAGATGTACTTTTGCACATTTCTGATGCTGACCTTTGTGGTGAGGATGCAGGAGAGGTTTTCTTCTGATGACTCTTCCATGAAGGCCATAATTATACAGGTGTCTCTGAACAGTAGAACAATGTACCACAACTTTAGAGTCTGCTAAATCTTTCTAAATATCTTTTGCAGTCAAGCAGGGCTTTTTCTTGGTCTTCCTGACGTTATCTTGACCTCCACTGTTCCTGGTAACTGCCATTTCTTAATTACATTTCAAACTGAGGAAAGGGCAACTTGAAAACGCTTTGCTCTCTTATAACCGTATCCTGCCTTGTGTGCTTCTACAATTTACATTTTCAGAGGGCTTGGCAGCTGCTTAGAAGAACCCATGGCTGCTGGTTTTTGACACAAGGTTAGAGGAGGGTTGTGTTTTTATAAAGCTGGGAAATTTACATCACCTGGCCTTTCCTAACGATGATGGTGAGCAAGCCATAACCTTAACAGGCTAATTAAGGTCTGAAACCTTGGTCAAAGTTATCTGAGCACACAAATTTCCAAGGGTGCCCAAACTTTTGCATCAGCCCATTCTCCATTTTGTAATTTTTAAAATTACAAAAAATATATTTTTTGCCTAAAATACAAAGGAAATGTGTCACCTGTAACTTTAGGCCTTTTAGACATCATTTCATCTTCAACTTGCTTAACTGTTCACAATAGCAGGGGTGCCCAAACTTTTACATGCCACTATTTATGAAAAAAAGTCATTAAAGGTGCCGCTCTTCCAGATATTTGCTGCGGAATCTGTAACCAAATTCTGCTACAAAAGCATTAAAGTCTATGTCATACAGGGGAAGTGTGGGCCTAAAGAACTCAAAAGGCAGGCATTATAGGCCTAAACAATGCTCTATCGTACAGGGGGCCGTATGAGCCTAAAGGACTCTCTATCATACAGGGGGCAGTATGGGCCTAAAGGATTCTATCATATAGGGGGCAGTATGGGCCTAAAGGACT
Organism: Oophaga pumilio; assembly: GCA_009801035.1. Lineage (NCBI taxonomy): Eukaryota > Metazoa > Chordata > Amphibia > Anura > Dendrobatidae > Oophaga > Oophaga pumilio. The sequence continues at coordinate 176,428 of VIAB01000154.1, forward strand.
CTGTGTCATATAGGGGGCAGTATGGGCCTAAAGGACTCTGTGTCATATAGGGGGCAGTATGGGCCTAAAGGATCCTGTGTCTTACAGCTTAAGAGCATGCTCCCAAAGTATTTTATGGCCCATGAGGGCACAGTGTGGGCCCATGGGATGTTTTAGCACCTTGAGGTGCAGTATGGGACCAAAGGAGTCACGGAGCAGCCAGATACGTTTGTGGCTTTGAGAGGTGCAATAATAGCACATAGGGTGGACCGTGTAGATCGAACACCTGTGTGCCGCCCATAGGCGCAGTATGGGCCCCTAGTAGCGTCTCAGTTTTATCTTTGTTGGCTTAGTAATGTCATAAATCCGAGACTAGGAATAATGTAGTGAGTGTTAACCCCTCGGCCCCTGCAGACCTCCTCCTCTGATTTGTCCGCTGTGATATCCCGAACACTTTATCTCACATAAACCCCAAAAGAACAAAAAGGAACTGAAAACTATTAAAGTCCTCATTCTGCGGCGTTGTCCCCGGCTGCGCGCTCTCTGCGTGAGGCTTTTAGCTTCCCCGACACAGTCTGAATAATGGCTTTTGAGAAGCTTGAAAGAGGGGAGGTGGGGCGGTCACATCCGCATGAGGTCAAGGAAATTCTTAAAAATTGTGGCAAACGTAGAAGATTGTGCAAAAGTCGTGAAATGTATTTCTCTTTCCGATCAAAATGGTCGTTAGGATCAAACTGATCATTTATTGTTGTCAAATCAAAAATCAGGAAATTTAATTATTGATCCTAAAAAATATCGCCATACAGTATACAAAGAATAATACTTTATAATGCCCCAATACTCTGCGAATAGTGTCCGCATAATAACAGTGTATCATTTCTCTGCAGTGTAACCACTACCAATAATATTTACATACTGAGCAAAAATCATACTGCCACACTGTGCCCATGTAATAATACCGTAATTCATATTTCTATCCAGAGCAGAAATCATAATGTATCATTATAATACTGTGTTTTATATTTCCATACATAGCAAAAATCATAATGTACCAATATAATACCGTTATTTATACCATTTCCACACTGTGCAAAAATATAATACTGCCACACTACCCATATAATACCGCTATTCATATTTCTTTCCAGAGCAGAAATCATAGTGTACCAATATAATGCAGTGCAAAAATCCTAATGTGCCAATACAATACCCCCTGTTCATATCCCTTCCCGTGCAAAAATAAAACTGCCCTTCTTTGTCAGTATAATTCCGCCACTTAGTGTCAAAATAAACGACAGTAAAAGAAATAAAAACTCCACGCAGAACTAACCAGAAGTTTTCAACACAAAAGACCTTCACGTCTTCTGAAAATGACTTTGTCACAAAATCCGTAACTTTCGGATCACTTAGAAGCGTCCGCGGGTCCTGCGCTTTGTAATCTGAGGTGCACACTGAGAAAATGAGCGATAGTTACTGACTACGACAAGCTCTGCCGGCTCTTGGAATGGAAACCGCCATTTAGCCGGGACGACGACTTCACTCAGCACTTTGTGAAATAAGGGGAACAGTCTGAGAGCCGCGTGTTCCCGGAGGTCACCCGTGTGGGGGTCCAGGGTGTGGACTCGTGTCGCGCATACGGTATCCGCACAGACTGCTTCTCTCTCTGACTCCGGGTTCGGCCATCTTGTGTATGTTCTCGATGTGACACAATCCAGACTCTGCATTCATTACCGTTTTTTTTTCTAGTGAACGAACACTTGGAGTTCTTTACTGCTCACATCATCAGACCAGCCGCGATGCCTCCATGATACCTACAGTTCCCCATCGTAGTGTCAGCTGCAGTGCACCGTCAGACTGCTGGCCACATTGTCTCCATCTTAGTAGCCGCAGTGCCCAAGTCACAAGGCCACCATGATACAGTCGGTGCCCACCACCTACTGCTTGTTATAACACAGGGTGGTTAATGGTTCTTCTTCAGGATGGGCTGCAGTGACCAGTGGGGAATCACAGGGGTCAATATTGGGCCCTCTTGTTTTTATAGATCCATTAAATGTGAATTCGTTACTGTCCAAGCAGTAAGACTGTGGATTCTTTACTGTCCAAG
>VIAB01000154.1:391761-416845 GCA_009801035.1 Oophaga pumilio
CTATGATATTTTGTGGATAGATGATAAATGTTTTTTATCTGAATTTTCACCATCAACAGGTAGGGCAGTGATGTGGGTTCAGCCAATCTGTCAGCAGAAGCGTAGATGAAGCAGAGCTGCGTTGGTTAACTCCATATGTGCCGTGGTGCACGGTCCTGTACACGGGATCTGATGTCTTGTGTTTTTTGCAGAATAATCGAGCTGAACGGCAACAGCCCCCCACTCACCTACAAGAGGTTTCAGGCCATCGTCAGCCGCATGGAGCTTCCTCGCAGACCCGTCCCGACCATCACCAGACAGCAGATGGAGCCGTGCCGGGGGGAGATCAAAAGCTCGCATGACGAGACCTACGGGGTGCCGTCACTGGAGGAGCTCGGTGAGTCAGTGCTCGCTCTATACTAGAGTCTGCAACTACTACAACCCCCTGATGTGCCAAAACAGCAGAAGCCCTCCAAAAGTGACCCCTGTTTTGGAAACTAAACCCCTCAAGGACTTTATTTAGGGGTGTACAATATTTTTTTTTTAACTTACAGGTGATTCCCAAACTTTGTAACATGTAGATGTGAAAAGAAAAAAAATATATATTTTTTTCCACTAAAATACTGTTTCAGCACCAAATGTATAATTTCCACTAAGGGAAAATAGACCCCATAATTTGTTCTACAATTTTTATGGAACATGGCCCCATGTGTGGGGTACTGTTTGAGCACACGGCAGGGATCGGATGGGAAGGAGCGTTATCTGTTTTTAGAACACAGACTCCGTGTGTATAGATTGTGGGCTGTATTAGCGAGCCCCTGAGGGACCAGAACAGCAGAAACTTCCCCAGGTGACCCCCATATTGGAAACTTCACTGCTTAAGGATTTCATCTAGCGGTGTAGTGAATTCTGCGCTGAGCAATTACCTCGGGGTTTTCGTGTAAATCCCACAAAAAAAAATGCACTTCAGACTTGACCCCAGGCAGAACCACTCATCGTAATAAGGCAGATGGAGTCACTTTGGGCTTTGTTTGGTGTCTATTCCGGGGGTCTCCATCTTTTTAGGCGTTCACAGAATGGTGGTTAACCACACTTGTACACTAAAAAGACTCCTAAAATGATGGTATACTGCTGGAACAGAGACCAGACAGAGTCCAAAGTGTCTCCATCTGCCTCGTTATAGTGAGTGATCCTATCTGGGGTTTCGTCTGAATCGCATTTTTGAGGATTTATATGGAAACCCCGGTGTATGCGCTCAGTGGAGAGCACAGGATAAATGTGATCTGAGCCTTATTCCGATTTTGAGGGGTGGAATGAACATATAAAAAGCCGTACCAGAATAGTTTTTATTTTTGAGAACACAGGGATTTTAGGAATATAAATATCATAAGTTACAGAGCAGACTCCACAATATGAATTGAATATCACTTGTATGCTAAAAAGACTCCTAAGATGATGGGACACTGCCGGAACAGAGACCAGACAGAGTCCAAAGTGTCTCCATCTGCCTCATTATAGTGAGTGATCCTATCTGGGGTTTCGTCTGAATCGCATTTTTGAGGATTTATATGGAAACCCCGGTGTATGCGCTCAGCGGAGAGCACAGGATAAATGTGATCTGAGACTTATTCCGATTTTGAGGGGTGGAATGAACATATAGAAAGCCGTACCAGATTAGTTTTTATTTTTGAGAAGACAGGGATTTCAGGACTATAAATATCATAAATTACAGAGAAGACTCCATAATATGAATTGAATATCCTACTAAAGACAAAGAAGTCAATAAATCTTAAAAATAAAAAAAATTCAATAAAAAAATATTACATTTTATTAATCAAAAGTGACGAATAATAGTAAAAGAAGCCATGCTATTTAGCATGTCAGGAAACTTTTTCCCATGTGTTAATCAAATGAGGCTCAAGGATGGCGCACAAGAGAGGGAGACAACAAAGGGTGCTCAGAGTTTAGATGTTCTGCTGTTATCACACACTAAAAATTTTTGTTTTTTTTATAAAGTGTTTTTTTTTTTGCCATATTCTGAGAGCTATACCTTTTTTTTTTGCAAACAGAGCTGTTTTGGGGCTTATGTTTTGTGCTACGAGTTGGAGATTTTTGGGGGTACATAACATTTTTTTGCTCTTTATTTTAATAAGGTTTTTTTAGACGCAGATAAAACAAAAAACAGCATTTATATTGTTTTATGATGAAAAAGCAACATTTTTGGCCTGGTTTTTTTTTTTGTTATTTAACGTGACGGTTTTGTAGATTGGGTCGTGCCGGATGTGGCGATAACAATTATGTGTACATTTTTAATTTATTTTTGTCTTAACTCAAACACTACATTTTTGGCAGCTAAATGGATTTTTGTGATGTATGTTTTTTTTTTTTTTTCTTTTTACCTTTCTACACATGCCATAGAGGGTCTTTTAACCCCCTTTTAACCACTTAGATACCGCTGTCGCAATTGTCAGCAGTATTTAAGGGGTTAATCGGACCCGATCGGCTCCAAAACTGGACAGGGTCGATACAGGTCTTATACAGCCGTCGCCTGCAGTATTTGCACCCACAGTGGGGTGGGGCAATAGTCACTTATTCCTATTATTAATAAGGCCCCTTAACGGTCGCTGTTTTAATGCATATTGGCAGTCATTAAGGGGTTAAACGTCCACTTTGCACCATTGTCACAGGCTACAGATTTCCCTCCGGCAAATTCAGGTGAAAAAAAAAATCCAGAGCGCATCTACTAAGTGTGAACGGAGCCAAAGTTTGTGACAATGCGAGATGCCAGAGCAACTAAGCAAAGCGCAGTACTGCCTGTACAGTGATAGGGGGCGCTATCCGGCTCATTTACACCATTTATCTACTTATACATCAGGCTTCCCAAGCGAGAAGCAAGGAGCTGCGGTGTGGCCAGGAGGAGAGACCGAGGCACTGGCTCGTCTGGACCGTCACTTGGAGCGGAAGGTAAGACTTATGGGGGGAGTAGCATCGGGTTTTGCCGAAGTCCACTTTTGCACTGATGCGCTCATTGATTTCTGTGGTGTTTCGATATAACAGAGCAAAGTCTGTCATGATGTTAATCAGTATCCTGATTTTATAAATATTTATCCTATATTTTTAATATATTCATAGACGATATATTCAGCTCTACTAAAGTTGACGCCCGATCTAGTTGCGCCCCTCTTGTTAAGCCTTCGTCTGTGTTTTTTTTCAGGCATGGGTGGCAAATTACGAGCGTCCACGAATGAACGCCAACTCCTTGTTGGCAAGTTCCACTGGTCTCAGTCCTTACCTGCGGTTCGGCTGTTTGTCCTGCCGCCTCTTCTACTACAGATTAAAGGAGCTGTACCAAAAGGTGAGATGCAGGATTTCTGTGCAGGCTTCACACCTCGCATGTGATGATGATTTCTGTGCAGGTGTCACATCTCTCATGTGATGATGATTTCTGGGCAGGCTTCACATCTCTCATGTGATAATGATTTCTGTGCATGCTTCACACCTCGCATGTGATGATGATTTCTGTGCAGTCTTCACATCTCTCATGTGATGATGATTTCTGTGCAGGCTTCTCATCTCTCATGTGATGATGATTTCTGTGCATGCTTCACACCTCGCATGTGATGATGATTTCTTTGCAGGCTTCACATCTCTCATGTGATGATGATTTATGTGCAGGCTTCACACCTCGCATGTGATGATGATTTCTGTGCAGGCTTTACACCTCGCATGTGATGATGATTTCTGTGCAGGCTTCACATCTCTCATGTGATGATGATTTCTGTGCCGGCTTCAGATCTCTCATGTGATGATGATTTCTGTGCCGGCTTCAGATCTCTCATGTGATGATGATTTCTGTGCAGGCTTCAGATCTCTCATGTGATGATGATTTCTGTGCAGGCGTCACACCTCGCATGTGATGATGATTTCTGTGCAGGTGTCACGTCTCTCATGTGATGATGATTTCTGTGCAGGCTTCACATCTCTCATGTGATGATGATTTCTGTGCAGGCTTCACATCTCTCATGTGATGATGATTTCTGTGCAGGCTTCACATCTCTCATATGATGATGATGATTTCTGTGCAGGTGTCACACCTCGCATGTGATGATGATTTCTGTGCAGGCTTCAGATCTCTCATGTGATGATGATTTCTGTGCAGGCGTCACACCTTGCATGTGATGATGATTTGTGTGCAGGTGTCACATCTCTCGTGATGATTTCTGGACAGGTGTCACACCTCGCATGTGATGATGATTTCTGTGCAGGCTTCAAGTGTCATGTGTTGATATTGATGATTTCTTTCATTGCCCCCATTAGGTGAAGAAGAACAGTCCACCCCCGCTATCCCTGTATGGGCAGCTCCTCTGGAGGGAGTTCTTCTACACAGCAGCCACCAATAACCCCAAATTTGACCAAATGGAAGGGAATCCGATCTGTGTGCAAGTTCCCTGGGACAGGAACCCTGAGGCCCTGGCCAAGTGGGCAGAAGGGAAGACTGGTTTCCCGTGGATCGATGCCATTATGACGCAGCTGAGACTGGAAGGCTGGATCCATCATCTAGCCAGGCACGCCGTCGCATGCTTCCTGACACGCGGGGATCTCTGGAACAGCTGGGAATGTGGAGTGAAGGTGAGAATCCATAGTCTGAAGGACTGACCCCGGCTGTAATAACTCTGCATCATTTCTGATAATTCATGGCGGGCCTGTTATGTATTTTACTGTCTGGTATCGCAGAATTACGCTATATGGTTCAGTGCGGCTGCTCTGCATTACCAGAAACAATATATATCTTTAGGAGGCACTGTTTCCTTACAGCCATTGCAAATTGAAATTTGCGTGGCATCTACATGGTTAGACAGAGAGGAGGACTCCATCTGTCACTCCATCGGTCCTTTTGCTGGGTGCTGAACAAGGCAGTCGCTTTGTCATTTTAGGGAAAACTCATTAAAAACTGTCTGGGCACCAAGCTGCTCAGATGGCAAAGAAGCTTCTGCCCAGCCTATGACTGACATCTCTTTATGTGACCCTGTGGGTCTATGGGAGCGAGGTGGAGGTAAACCGCCAGGACCCAGCCCCTGGCACTGGTCAGGTCATTCCCTATAGTCCCTGGGCGGCTTTTATAAGAAAGTTTTTACTCTGAAACTCCTCCGCATCGCAGATTGAAGCTTGCATGTCTGCAATGACCGACAAGACTCCGACTCGTGCTACTCATGGTTTCAGGACAGTAAATCGGCTATCGGGTGCACTGGAAATTGTGCAGCAAATGTGAGACCCAATGGCGTACATGGGATAAATCGAGGATCGGGCATGTTTGATTCCAGCGTGTCCACTCCTTTCTTGTGTCTGGTGTGCGCTCGTCCCTTCGTACCCATGCTGACGTGTGTGTCACTTGGGCCTTCAGTTGTAGGTGTAATCGGTTGTTCTCCCCCTGTCCAGGTGTTTGACGAGCTGCTGCTGGATGCCGACTTCAGCGTGAACGCAGGCAGCTGGATGTGGCTGTCATGCAGCGCCTTCTTCCAGCAGTTCTTCCATTGTTATTGCCCTGTGGGTTTCGGGAGACGGACAGACCCCAGCGGAGACTACATCAGGTATGAGGGGTGCAGAAAATTTGGCATTAATGTTCAGAGCGAATGCAAATGATTGGGCTACAGTATCAAATGCAACCTTGGAGTCATTGTGACAGTGAAAGGGGATGCGGTGCTAGCTGGCAAAGGTCCTGGGGTTATATTCCCTGAAACCCCCATAATCACACCCCATGGGTCCGTCGTACATATGCGCTCTCTAGTCAGTTTAGAGTAGGGGAATAAGCTGCTGACAAACCCTGTGAATGCAAAAAAAACATGGAGTATAAAATGTAGCAGCCCCGTCCTTTCATCCTGAGTAGAGAGGTCCCAGAGACATACAATGGTCAGTCCCAACTGAAATATTTTCCGCTTTCTGATTATTTTGCAGACGTTATTTGCCGGTGCTGAAGGCTTTCCCGTCCCGTTATATATACGAGCCGTGGAACGCCCCCGAATCTGTGCAGAAAGAAGCCAAGTGCATCATCGGAGTGGATTACCCCAAACCCATGGTGAATCACGCAGAGGCCAGCCGGATGAACATAGAGCGCATGAAACAGACCTACCAGCAGCTGTCCCGCTACCGAGGCCTCTGTGAGTACCTGCACCCTGCCGTCATAGGCAGCCCCTCCAAGACTTTGTATCCTTGTCCATACATCATGGCCGAGTGCAGGGACATCTGCTCTCAATCTACCTCTGATCCTATGCAAGAAATTGTAACTACAGCTCAGCCCCATTCCCTTGAGCAAGAATGAGCTGCAATGTCGGGTACAAACCAAGGACCAGGGTGGCGCTGTAGGTCTTTTTAATTCTCTTCCTGACATCTTTCCTATATGTACGGCACATGTCGGGTTTACATGTATGGAGCCAGCTGCTTTCATACAGGGCAGGTGCCACGTTTGTCGTACAGCCGGCACCTGTCTGTGACAGCAGCCACCGGCTCAATGTCTGATTGATGCTGTTTAACCACTTAAATGCTGCAGTCTAAATGAAAAGGGTTACATTTTGGACATGGAAGAAAAACATTTCTGTTGTCTTTTAGGCATTCTCGCCTCGGTCCCATCCTGTGCAGAAGATCTCAGTGGCCCTATAAGTGACCCCACTGCTCCTCATCACATGGAGCCAGGTGAGAGCGCTAGAGTACGCCGCTGTCTACTATGAGAGTGCTAGATAAAGGGTGTGCACACAGGTCGTGATTCTACTGGTGCTGGTGAAAATGGACCTATAAGGTACCAAAATCATAGGAAAGTAGCAATTCACCGCACACGTCAATCAAATAGATGCAAATAAAGAATATTTATTGTAGTTCACCATATAAAGAAGAGTGCCATGTAGCAAAAAAAGATACATATACCATATATACACATCAATACCCAACGTTTCGATCCAACCTGGATCTTATTCATGGGTAACTGTAGGGAGATCAGAAAATCAAAATCAGTGAAATCAAGTAAAACAATAATATACATATATACAAAATTATACATAAATATATACAAAGTGGCATGTTGTGTAGTCTCACCCACGTACAGGAGACCACAGGGACATTTTATAACATAAACGACAAAATTGGAATCGCATGTGTAGAAGTCCTTGATGGGAAAGGATTTTCCTGTACGTGGGTGAGTAACTGAATCACCTTTAATAACATTGGAGCAGGAAGCACAGTTTAAACAAGGGAAGGTGCCAAGTCGGCGTGAGGTAAGATACCTTTGTGTTACATTGGGTTGAGTACTACCAATGTCCGCCCGTACCAGTTTATCTCTAATGTTGGGTGCCCTCCTGCCGCACATAAGGGCAGGATTGGGGAATGCTGGAATGGTAGGATATGCCCTTGTTAAAAGTGACCAGTGTTTCTGTGAAATACATATATCTAAGGTACCTTCTCATGCTCCCTTAAACTTAGCTTCAGTGGGATATATCCTATATAATTTCATAAATTTCTCTTCTTGGAACCTATACCAGGGGATCTCTTTCACCCATATTGTTGCTACTACTACTATATATTTCCTATTACATTGTAATCTGTTATCTATTTACAACTATACCACTTTGTATATATTTATGTATAATTTTTTATATATGTATATTATTGTTTTACTTGATTTCACTGATTTTGATTTTCTGATCTCCCTACAGTTACCCATGAATAAGATCCAGGTTGGATCGAAACGTTGGGTATTGATGTGTATATATGGTATATGTATCTTTTTTTGCTGCATGGCACTCTTCTTTATATGGTGAACTACAATAAATATTCTTTATTTGCATCTATTTGATTGACGTGTGCGGTGAATTGCTACTTTCCTACTATGAGAGTGCGGAGGCCCCAGGACAATGTGCGGGTCCGGTCCTGGTTTCCAGCGCTGGGTGTGAATGTCAGCAGCTGGAAGGAAGAGAACAGAACGTTGAAGTAATGGGGTGAGGGGCGCTCGGTGATGCCGGGGTGACGCATTGCACATGCATTCCTTTTTGGAAACTTTTGCCCCTTCTTGCATAACTTCGATGTACTGTGTAATGCAGCAGCAGCCGCCAATGTAAAAAATAGTCCAGACAGTCAACAAATCCGGCCAGTGGGATTCACATTTAGCTAAAAATGTCAAAAGCGGCTTAGCGCCTTGGACATGGTGTCCGCTCATGTGCTCCTAGCACAATAACGTGGCCACATTCATATTTAATGTCTACAATACACGGGAAGTCGAGGCTTTAATCTCCGACTCTTCACAACCAACGCTGACTATGAAACCTTTACAGGATATCGATACCTTTTTAGGGGTTTATTTATTTATTTTATAAATTTGGCTAAAAATTATTTTTTCTAATTTGTGTTTTATTAAAAATTTTGTGAGCATTTGTTTTCTCCGTTCTCAATATATCAGGGTGCATAGCAAGGTGAAGAATAAGTTATAATTTGTGGCCGCTTGTTCCTCAGCTGCTCATAAATCAGTTTAGAAGTTGGTTCAGGAGAAGAGAGATGAGTGTTAGACCAGGGGACAAGCACATTGACCGGTTCTGCAGTCATCTGTGTACAGTGATACATAGAGGATGCAGAGGACAAACACGCTGTAATACAGCGGGATTTCATTTTACATTTCTGTTCCATTCAAGCTCCGAAACTATCCCCTTGTGCACCTGACTCCCCCAAAAGGAAGTACACCGAGTCCGTGGAGGGGCCCTGGAAGAAGCTGAAGATGCAGAGCTTTGTCGGAGCGGAGAGAACAGCTAACGACTTCTGAAGGCGGCTGTGGAGCCGTGCGTCCTCTTGTAGGTAAGGAGCGTGGAGCCATCATCCGGGCCGTATATAGAAGTATTCAGACCTAGATAAAGGGGTCCTGCATCTGTCCGAAGGTATGAGACGCTGCTGACATGGCTGCCTACCAGGTGTCTGCAGATCTCGTGCTCATGTCGTATTAGATTTGGATGCAGACGCGATACCTGGCACGTGGTGGCCGGCGCCACGTCAGCAGCATCTGTCACCATAGAGGCGCCAGATAGCAGATGGCCCCACACCCTGTTTTTACATGGATTCAGTCCGCCACCACCAGTCCTAAACGCCACCGACGACCCCTGATAGCCCCGAAAATGCATGCTAATTGACAAAGGAAGGGACTTGCTCTGAATAAGTTGCTGCCAGGTGCCCGGGGGTCCGCTCCTCTCTCACAGAAACAAAGAATTTGGCCTATTTGCTCCACCGTTTCTGGGAACAACTCTGCTGGAGGAAATGATAGACTTTGCAGTCATTTATGTATATTGCAGGATTAGACCGCCTTCACCTGTGCCGATCTTGTGGGGGGTTTTGTGCCAATTTGTTGCTGCCGTTTGGCCACTAGATGGAAGTACATGGGGGGAGTGATGATCGCAGTGGTGGGAGTCTGACTGCTCCCTACTGCCCCCATGTGGCAGCCTGCAGAATACAGCGGTGCAGGCTCCTTCTTACTTAGAAGCCAATGTTCCCAATATTGTGGGCATAGATGCATTTTTAATTGGTGCCGCACCATTGTAAGGTCGTGATCTGCAGCCTGCAGCTCTCCAGCTGCTGGGAAACTACAAGCCTCTGGGGCTGTCGGGGCATGCTGGAAGTTGTGGTTTCCTAACAGCTGGGGGATAGACCCCTGCTATAAGGGGCTTAGGGTTCATTTTCCCCCACCCTAAGCCCACTCTTTATATAAACAGAAGTTCAGCGTGACCCCCTCCCCCCCATTTTGCCAACTCTGCCTGTCTTGGCTTGTGATCACCCAGTGGGTATTGGCCAACTTAAGCTGCCTGCTCAGACTGTATGAGATTAAACTGGTCCAGAAAAATCCCTTCCGCTCTCTCCGAAAAAAAATAAAAAAATGCATCCGCACCAACGCCAGTCCCTCTGCACAGCCGAGCCGGTGCCAGGCTGCGAGCGGAGATGAACTGATGGGTGATTTGATTTGTACCAGCTCAGCAGAAGCGACGCCAACGAATGACATTAATGGGAGTTGCAGACTGGTTGTTGCATCCTGTGGACACTAGATGGCAGTACTGCCGCTATCTAGCGACTGCTGGAAATATATATATATTTTTTTGCGTAAACTGGTTTTGTGGCCCGTGCTGAAAGAAAACGTCACCTCCCCTCCCCCATCAGACAGGGGCGATCTACAACATCCTTCCCACTACTTCGGCAAACGCCATCCATGGGCGACCCCCTGCAATAATGGACCCTGTTGTGCTGTGGAGCTGAGCATCGCACTACTTGCCCCTGCAGATTTATTTTTTTGGCGTCACGCTGTGGAGATTGGTGTGTCACGTCCACAGCTGCTATACCGAAAACGACCCCGCCATGTAAGGTATACAAGAGAGATGTCTGTGCCATCAAACCTGAGGATGTGGCCCTAATGTGCGCTGTCGGCAGAGGTGGTGGTGCATGTGCCAGCCGATGTGTCCGATGTCTGATTAACCCCTTAATAATCTCCCTGTGTCTCTCCTCACAGTGCATGCTTCATAGTACAGAAGATGGACGCTCGTAGCCCATCCCGTCTTCTACTCCAGGACTGAATGTCGGAGCTCTCGAATATGTATGACGATGTTTTCCAGCCTTACGGACAGAACCCCATGGATGTAGGAGCGTTTCCCTGCTCGCTCAGCTTCATCAGCCTGTAAGGACGCTCGTATGACGTATGCAATGATAGCACACACACAACAGACCCCTGATCACTCCCGAATCTGAGCGATTGAGCCCCGGCTCTGAAGATTAGAATGGTCGTCCAATATGCAAAAAAAAACCGTAAATGTTCCAGTATGGCGCCACCTGGTGTTCGGAGGTAACAGTAATGGGCGCGTATGTTTCAGCATGGTGCCACCGGGTGTTTAGAGGTAACAGTAATGGGTGCGTCCCCCTGATAAGCTACATATTGGCAGACGCACATGCTCAGTGGCCCTCCTTGCAGTCTGGTCTCTGCACGCTGTTTACTCCAGCCAATAGGAAGCGTTTTCTGCCTGCTTGTCAGGAAAGAAGCGCGGTAGCATGAGAAGACTCATTCTACAAGGGAAGTAAGAAGGGGCTGCACTGTCAGCTGCCAGAGGGGGAAGGAGACTGATTCTGTCGAGCAGCAGCATCACCGAGATGGTGATAGAATCTGTAAATTTACGCTTTAGAAATTATTTGTATTAAAATGATTTATGGGATAGCGCGGTCAGTCCTTATCATGCCTCAGACTGAAGGGAGAATTAAAGGGATAGTCAGCACACACATTATATAGGTATATAGAATACAATGAGCGAGGCGGATACATCGCCATACATAATGACTTCAAGCATGCATTGCTTCCTAATATTGCCACTAGGTGGCACCGTTCTCTGTAGAATATTTAGCGTACAGTTTGGTTTCCTCCAGGCAAGTTAGAAAAGATGTAGGATGGTTGGAACTGGGTTCCGTGCAAAACCTGGGGTCCCCCACAAATACAGAACTGCAAAACCGCAGGAATTCAGTATCACCAGGACTTTTCTGGATTGTCAGATGGTCTTAGAAAAACTCTGTAACAGCTATTATGCTCTATATAATGAGGGTGGCCTGGTGGGGGTTGTATGTAGATGGGATGCTGATATTAGGAGAAATCTGTCTGTCCGGCAATTGTGCGGATGGACGGCTGACAAGTAGAACATTTTAGTCTCTGAATGTATCTAAAGAGTCATTTTGCAGCAGATGTTGAATAACCTCCTTCCGGCCTATGACGTGATAGTATCTGACAGTTTGGGGGGCTTCTTACAAGTGAGTGTTGGTCCGGGTACAAAAACTTCCATCAGTGGGTGCCAGCTCTTATCCGGAGGCCATGGTCAAAGATCACTTATCTAACCCCCGCAGATGCTGCGATCTATAGCAACTGTGGCATCTCAGCAGTTCTGAGAGCTGTGATTTTCTTTGATGAAATTTGAGATTTACTGATCAAACGTGATAAAACCACTGTCTGGTATTGACGTAAACCCAACAACTCCTAGATTAAAGGTCTTTATTCCGTGCAATAATCTGAAAACGAAAAGAAAATTAAAAAAAAAAAAAAGCTTTAATCTGTTATATACTCCCCAAAATTCGTAAAATATGACTCACCCTCCGAAAAAATAAGCCTTTGTAAATATGGCTCTCAGAGAAAAGGAAAAAAAGCTGCATCCTTAAAGGGTTAAATTAAATGGGATTCCTGAAGCAGCGCAGAATGACACAACAAAGACCAAAAAAAGAGCAGCGTCGCCTCTCCGTCCTGCACGGGTCCTTACACAGTGTGTCTGCCGGAACCATGATGGAGGTAACATATATATATATCGATGAAACGTCTTCAGAGACTCCTCAGAGGCCTCTTGTCCCGACAGAGGAGGATCATGTAACTTGTGATCGGCCGAGGCCGTGTACCTTCTCCTGTATGTAAATATGATGCAGTTTATACATAAATGTATATTAAACTGTCCAATATCATGTCCGACTTCTGAGCATCTGTTGGGTGAAGGGTCCCACCTCTAAGACCCCACACTGCCACATTTTGTCTTTTCTCTGAAAAATTATTCAAAAGTGTAGACGCAACAACTGTCCAGAGTTGTCAGTATCCATGCTGGCAAAGTTGTGGTGTCCTTTGTCAAAGAGGTGGGGTTTCTGGAAGCGGGGGAGGGTCTATTGTCGCTCTACAGGAAGCGGGGATGGGTCTCGTCGCTCTACATGAAGCAGGGGCGGGTCTTGGTTGCTCTACTGGAAACTGGGGCGTGTCTTTGTCGCTCTACAGGAAGTGGGGGCGGGTCTTAGTCACTAGAGGAAGTGTGGGCGGGTCTTTGTCACTCTACACGTAGCTGGGACAAGGCTTTGTTACTAGTGGAAGCAGGGGCGGGTGTTTGCACTACTGGAAGCGTGGGCAGGTCTCACTAGCGGAAGTGAGGGCGGGTCTTTGTCGTTCTACAAGAAGCGGGTGCGGGTCTTTGTCACTAGAGGAAGTGTGGGAGGGTCTTTGTCACTAGAGGAAGTGTGGGCGAGTCTGTCACTACAGGACTCGAGGGCAGAGCTTTGTTACTAGTGGAAGCGGGGGCGGGTCTGCTCTACAGGAAGTGGTGGCGGGTCTTTGTCTCTACAGGACTCGGGGCAGTGCTTTGTCACTCTACAGGAATCGGGGCAGGGCTTTGTTATTAGTGGAAGCAGGGGCGGGTCTGCTCTACAGGAAGTGGTGGCGGGTCTTTGTCAATAGCGGAAGTGAGGGCGGGTCTTTGTCACTAACGGAAGTGAGGGCGGGTCTTTGCTATACAGGAAGTGGGGGGCGCGACTTTGTCTTCCTGTTGATCTCCTGTCTGTCAAACTTGCACATAGGTATTACAGAATGTCGGTCTTTCAGTTTAGGGCAATCAGTGCATGCTGGGAACTGAGGGAAAGAAAGTTCCAAATCCCATAGTGCTGGCAGAACAGTAAGGAAGAGAAATGGCTCACTAAGAACGAGTGGAAGTCAAGTTACAAAGCATGAAAATCGGGAGTCTTTGGACTTGTGACTGGCATCAGCATCCAAAGTAGGCTTTACACTTGGAGATGCTAGAGCAGAAGGACCATGGACGTCTACAGGATTTTTGTGAAAAGACCATTTCGACTTCTTGACTGGGGCATCTTGGAAATTAAAAAATATATATTTAAAGGGGTTGCTTACTATGTACACTTTGAAGGCTGCAACGGTCACATAACAAGATCGCAAGGGGACGCTGCGCCGAGCGGCATCAGTCTGGGAGTTACGTCTGCGAGGCATACAAAGCACGTTCTCCGTCAGTGACCACCATCAGACAGCAGCGATCCGCTAACATGCTCTCTTTGCGCTTAGAGCCCAATTCATTGTTGCTTGTCTAGTTATTTGGGTTTTTTCATTTGTACTTTTGATTTCCTCCCTTTTGCACAGTCTATCTTATGTTTGTTCACCTGGTGTGGGTTTTTTCCCATGTTTGTCATTGTGCGCGGAGCTTGAGGTTTCCAGATTTTTTTTCTACTGTTTCGTCAATAATAACTTTTCAAAAAGCATCTTAATTTTTGCGTCCATATACTCCCGTGCCCCCCTTCCCCACCTCCGTGATTTCATGTATGCCTGAAATGTTTTTGCACAGATTTTACAACATTTTAGCAGAATGTGCGACTGTTGGTTTAGAAAATTGTTTAAAATGTTAAAGACAAAAATAAAGAGCATTTTTTTGTAATTTATTTTGCGAAAAATTAATGACCAACGTTTGGCATTTTGAAGAATTTGGACAAAAAATACCACTGAAGACCACGAGACAAAAAAAAAGTGACTTAAAAAAATGAAAATGAATCAGGCCCCCGATGTCTTTGGCTTTTTGTGCGGCCCCATTTTTCCCTTGATCATATTAATCTCCGCAGGATCGTCAGCCATGTGCATAATTGGCGTATTTCTTTCCACGGCCACAGGGGGGCAGATTTCTTCATTATCCCACTTACCCACTTTTCGAGGTCTGTGGTTCAGTCGCGATACCAGACCCAGCGCCTGTGCGCAAGACTTATATGAACCCATTTTCCTTTCCTAAATCCAGACTACACCTTTAGGAGAAAATCTCCCAATAGATCACCCAGAATAAAAGCAGTGCAGAACTCAAATTTCAATCCATCCTGATAAAACCTGAAGCAGATTCTGCTTTTTCTCTCAAAATGTTTGTGTCATTTTGCTAAATAGGTAAAATTGCAATGTGGTTGTAAAAACGAAAAACTGCTAATTACCGTTCTAAGGTAGGAGGGATTTTTAAATTCTTAGTTTATTGCTTATTGCCTAGGTTACCGACCACTACTGCAGTTTATCAGAGGTAGCTGGTCTCCTGGGCAAGGAGCACACTTTTGCAAGGATATTCAGAATCTGTCCAGATCGCTGAATTGCTGCAATCCCCCTGCTCTACTGTGATGCTGCAGAAGCAAACCTGCCTGACCAGTGCAGCGACCATACTGCCTGGCCTGAACTGTCAATCAGGAGAGCACTGCTCCACTGGCAAGCAGGAGGCAGGGAAGTGGTCCGCTTCTGAAAATAAGATCTTGAGACGCTACCTTTAAGGTCTAGTTCAAAGTTTGCCATAAATATGCAGACAGGAAATATGTAATTTTTATAATCAAGTGGGTGCCTTGACTCCCCCCTACCATAGAGGTCGAGAGCAAACGTTTGATATTGAAACGCCTGATTGATAGTTCCCACAGGACATAAGACGCTGCCAGAGCAGTTTTGCAGCAGCTTATTTCCATCCCATGGCATAAAAGACAGAAGGCGAGGGGAACAGTCACAGAGATGTTTGAAGAAGTGAGGAACAGCCACAGAGATGACAGAAGTAGTGAGGAACAGTCACAGAGATGACAGAAGAAGTGAGGAACAGCCACAGAGATGACAGAAGTGGGGAACAGTTACAGAGATGACAGAAGTGAGGAACAGTCACAGAGATGACAGAAGAAGTGAGGATCAGCCACAGAGATGACAGAAGAAGTGGGGAACAGTCACAGAGATGACAGAAGTGGGGAACAGTCACAGAGATTACAGAAGAAGTGAGGAACAGTCACAAAGATGACAGAATAAGTTTTCAAGGTGGTCAAAACCACAACCAGAAGAGAAAACGCTTCTTCAGGGAGGTTTTTGGAAACGTTTTTCATTTCCTGAAACCATTTTGGAAGATATTTTTGTTCCTGGGGGTTCTTTTACAGCCTTCTGATTGGACAGAGCCTAGTGTGGAGCAGATTACATCAGGAGACCTGATCTATAAAACCTGAAGTGGAAAACGCCCAAACGACTGGACATGGGAACAAAGTGGTGTCACGGCAGAGTCTTTGAAGCTTTCTTTGAGCATTTTTTGGGAGGAGTGGACCAGTTCTAGAAACTCCATGTGCCCGTAGCCTTCACAACGCGACTTTCTGAATCTGTATAGGTGATGCAGTCTTCTTGCAGGTATTGGACACATCTGCCATTCAGATGTCTGGGAAAGTTGGGTTGCAGCTTCTTTGTGGTAGCATTATTACCAGCCATCAATCTTTCACAGCACAAATTCAGACCAAGCAGGAAGATGGAAGGAAAACATCCATAAATGATGATGACTTGTTTATTTGTATTTCAGAGGAAGTGCAGCTGGATACAATGTAGCAAAGAGCAACCTGAGAGTGGAAGGTGTTCTAATGCCACCATAGTACACCGTCTCCTCCACCCACCTGTCACCCTCCTGTCCCCTGAACCTGGCCCTCCTCCTCTGCTACCTGTCAGCATCTCCCTCCTCCTCCTCCTCTGCTCCCACCTCCTCCCTCTCCCTGTTCAGGGCTGAGCATCTCAGAGACAGAATGGCGGAGAGAGAAAAGGCAAGCACAACCCCAGCTGGCTCCTCTCCATTTCTGGGGCTGCACCTGGCATCACCCCCACATTTCAGGTACCTTTATGGCTGTGAGCTATCAGGGGAAGGGTGCTGCTTATACTGCAAATACCTCCTGTGCTCAGTCTCCTGTGTGCACTGCTCCTATGCAATGTTATGGAAATGGAATTGGTATCTATCTATCTTCTATACAATATGGCCTAAAGACCAATCTTTATATCTCAGCATCATGTCTTTATCTATTTGGGTGTGGTGTGTGTGTATATATACGTACAGTATTTTTCCTGGGGGGTGGAGGTGGGGGTAGTTTGAATGCACATCTGCAGCAGAGAAGGGGTTAAACCGATCTGGTTGGTGTAATATTGCATCCTGTATATTCCAATTCTAGATTAACAGGTGTGGGAGGGGGCAGCAGGCAAAATCCATGGGGAAGTGAAGTCACTGGAGGTTAGAGTGCCCCCCCCTGCACATAGATTTGGGGAGCAGTAGAGTCTGGGGGGGGGGGGTTGATGCACAGGCTCCACCCCTTAGAATTTGGAATGTTCATCTGTTACATTGTTGTCATTGACCCACATAGATCACTATTGTTGTTGATATTGCTATAGAATTTTTGCACCATTAATGATTTTTACAGAATTTTGGGGGGCCGTGGGGGTTTCCTGTACAGGAGCAATAATTGTGATGGTAATTATTTCCCAGGCTGTCACGTGTCATGTGCCCTTCAAGCTTTATTTTCCAGCTGTGATTTCACGGCCATTAATATGCACCAGCGCTCAGGATTGGAGAGTAGTCACCTCTCTCTTGTTGAATGATGTAAGCCTTTTGGGTCTTGGGTGAGCTGGGACTAGTAGTCCCCCCTGCTTTAGAGCTGTGTCTTTTATGTCCCAACATGTTCAAACATGATTTGCCGGGTCTGGCTACTCCTATATGTATTCATTCTGCTGTGTGTATTCTGTAGTCATAAGTCGCCTGGATTATTCTGGTACTTGTAGTTCTACCCAAGCTTTAGAGCCACAGAATTGCTTTCCTGATGCTTCTATAGCGCCAACATATTCCATAGCAATGTAGCTGCCTTGTCGCTTATTAGTTTCTTCTGTTACGGATTGCAGTGTGTTTGCATATCACATTAGGTGCTGGGACTTGTAGTTCTACTGTGTCTAAAGACCCACTCAATCAAAATGTCTACGTGGTATATCTGTCTCCTGTTTAATATGTCTCTTATATGTTGCCTATAGTTGCCTTACATTGCTCTGTGGTTATGCTGGGACATGTAGTTCTACCTATCCTCCTCCAATAGTTAGTGGATCGCTGGCACTTTTAGTTCTACTTTCAATGATCTGATGGTTCATCTGTCTGCTCTATTTAGTGTGTCTCATATAATTTAGATCTCATGGTGCTATTAATAACCTTATATTGCTCTGATGATATGCTGGGACTTGTAGTTCCACCCATGCTGCTGTAATTTTTCACAGCTTGATGATACTTGTAGTCCTACGCCAACCAACTTATCACATGGTACATCTGTTTTCCATTTAGTGTGTCTCATATATTACATGCAATCATTAATAACCTTAGATTGCTCTGATGTTATGCTGGGACTTGTAGTTACATCCACACTGAGGAATTGCAGAATGCCTGGTTCATTACGGCTGCTGTCTACTACGCCACTAATATCTCACATCTGTTACTGACTTATTAGTTGATTAGAAGGGACGATTAATACTAGCATGGTCTGGCACAGAATGCTGTGACTTGTAGTTCTACCCAGTTTGAAGACCCATGGTAGATTCACTGCGGCTGTGTTGTGTGCGGGGGCAGTGTCCATGCCCTGGTGTGGGCAGTGGATGGTACCAGCTCCTGGTATGAGGGCGCCTGCGGCTCTCTGCTGTCACCAGGGCTCTTTTGATCGCTTCCTTGCTGGATGAATGCATTTCACTAGCTGTTACTGCAGCCTGACTGGATCCAGCAATGGAGCAATTAAAGGAGCCTGTGATAATGACCAGCAGCTCCGGAAGCACATAATGATCCAGGCAGAACCTCATCCTGGGGGGCCACAGGAGGATCTGGAGAAGGGGACTGTGATATTGGCATCAAACAGAACCTATCAGGGCGGACACATCATTGGTGCAACCTGGGCAGCCGCACAGGGGCCCGAGAGGTAAGGGGGAGACATCCAGCTCCATAGCAGGTTGAATTGTGCACTACGATGGGCGATTGGGCTACAAAGGGCCCATCTACTGTTCTTGCACGGAGGCCTCTTCTGTCTGTGTCCACCAGTGGCACCTATGGAATGAGCCTTCCAATGTATGGCCAAGCAAACCTGTCCTAGACCATATACCTCTATGGTGGTCCTTATATAGTTGCCCCTAAATCCTATACCCCAATGTGCGACCATGTCCAGGTAGCATGAACAAAGAAAAGGAGCCCCCAAAGTAAAAAATTACAATGGGTTGTTACCTTTAGGATTAGAGAATATAGGCCTGTGGCTGCGGGTGGGGGAACATATAGACCACCACCCATAAGGAACGGCTTTAGGACCGACATAAGATGATACCCACTCAGTACAGGCTCCATAGACGCCGCAGGGTCTGCATCAATGGTACATATTTCTAGGATGGGGGCTCATTATTAAAATGGGTCCCCCATGCTGGTGGTTTGGCATGCGTTCCTCCTCCTGCAGCGGATCGGTCCTCAGCATCCGGTATCCAAATGTGTTTGCAAATGTGTTGGTTGGAAATGCACCATGCAAATCGGACTGAAATCTGCAGATTTAGCACATTTAACCCTTGAAGGCTGTAGATAATTTAACCACATTATGACAAGGGTTAAACAGCCAGGGTCAGAGTTTCTCAGATCCTTTCTTCACAGCTTCCTCCTTCATGTGATTTTTTTTCCTCTATCTGAGTCCCGTAGATCCTGTAATCTTTTCTTCCGCTTTCTCAGCCATTCAGGTAGGGGACGAGCGGTAGCCAGAGAGATCTGCTCCTGCTTATCTCCCAAAGATCTGACCGCTTAAACCAAGGGGCGGACATCTCATTGGTGCAATGCCGCACAGGGGCCCAAGAGTTAAGGGGACCCATCTTCACCTCCAAAGTGGGTGGAATTGTGCATTATGATGAGCTGTTGGACTGCAAAGGGCCCATATACTGTTCTTGCACAGGGGCGTCTCCTGTCTGTGTCCACCAGTGGTTAAAACTGAACCTTTTCAACTGTTGCGTCTTCAGGATGTCGATTGTTCACCAAGGATTCTGCAGCAAATGGAACATTTCCAACAGTATTAAAAAAAAAAAAAAAATGGCTGCTTTCTTCAAAAAACAGCGCCACCCCAGTCCACAGGTTATGTTTGCAATTGCATCTCAGTCCCATGCATTTCAATGGAGCTGAGCTGCATTACCAGCCACAACCTGTAGACAGGAGTGGCGCTGTTTGTATTAGAAAGCGGCAATGTTTTTCTAATCCTGGACAAGCTTTTAAATTCTAGTTTTACTCTGTTATTTTAGTTCTATCGTCTTTATATTTGCATTTTCTCCGTACTCGTTGATTACACTATTAGTATTAAGACATCAGCAAGGAATATTAAATTAGTGGTGTCTGCTGCGTGGGAGGAATAACTAATGTTGTGTCTTATAGAGGATATTAAGGTAATAATGGATCTATACAGGTCCTTCTCAAAAAATTAGCATATAGTGCTAAATTTCATTATTTTCCATAATGTAATGATTACAATTAAACTTTCATATATTTTAGATTCATTACACACCAACTGAAATTTGTCAGGTCTTTTATTGTTTTAATACTGATGATTTTGGCATACAACTCCTGATAACCCAAAAAACCTGTCTCAAAAAATTAACATATTTCAACCGTCCAATAAAATAAGTGTTTTTTCAAAACAAACAAAAAAACCATCAAATAATAATGTTCAGTTATGCACTCAATACTTGGGTTGGGAATCCTTTTGCAGAAATGACTGCTTCAATGCGGCGTGGCATGGAGGCAATCAGCCTGTGACACTGCTGAGGTGTTATGGAGGCCCAGGATGCTTTGATAGCGGCCTTAAGCTCATCCAGAGTGTTGGGTCTTGCGTCTCTCAACTTTCTCTTCACAATATCCCACAGATTCTCTATGGGGTTCAGGTCAGGAGAGTTGGCAGGCCAATTGAGCACAGTAATACCATGGTCAGTAAACCATTTACCAGTGGTTTTGGCACTGTGAGCAGGTGCCCGGTCGTGCTGAAAAATGAAATCTTCATCTCCATAAAGCATTTCAGCCGATGGAAGCATGAAGTGCTCCAAAATCTCCTGATAGCTAGCTGCATTGACCCTGCCCTTGATGAAACACAGTGGACCAACACCAGCAGCTGACATGGCACCCCACACCATCACTGACTGTGGGTACTTGACGCTGGACTTCAGGCATTTTGGCATTTCCTTCTCCCCAGTCTTCCTCCAGACTCTGGCACCTTGATTTCCGAATGACATGCAAAATTTGCTTTCATCAGAAAAAAGTACTTGGGACCACTTAGCAACAGTCCAGTGCTGCTTCTCTGTAGCCCAGGTCAGGCGCTTCTGCCGCTGTTTATGGTTCAAAAGTGGCTTTACCTGGGGAATGCGGCACCTGTAGCCCATTTCCTGCACACGCCTGTGCACGGTGGCTCTGGATGTTTCTACACCAGACTCAGTCCACTGCTTCCTCAGGTCCCCCAAGGTCTGGAATCGGTCCTTCTCCACAATCTTCCTCAGGGTCCGGTCACCTCTTCTCGTTGTACAGCGTTTTCTGCCACATTGTTTCCTTCCAACAGACTTCCCATTGAGGTGCCTTGATACAGCACTCTGGGAACAGCCTATTTGTTGAGAAATTTCTTTCTGGGTCTTACCCTCTAGCTTGAGGGTGTCAATGATGGCCTTCCTGACATCAGTCAGGTCGCTAGTCTTACCCATGATGGGGGTTTTGAGTAATGAACCAGGCAGGGAGTTTTTAAAAGCCTCAGGAATCTTTTGCATGTGTTTAGAGTTAATTAGTTGATTCAGAAGATTAGGGTAATAGGTCGTTTAGAGAACCTTTTCTTGATATGCTAATTTTTTGAGACAGGTTTTTTGGGTTATCAGGAGTTGTATGCCAAAATCATCAGTATTAAAACAATAAAAGACCTGACAAATTTCAGTTGGTGTGTAATGAATCTAAAATATATGAAAGTTTAATTGTAATCATTACATTATGGAAAATAATGAAATTTAGCACTATATGCTAATTTTTTGAGAAGGACCTGTATATTAGGTAGTGGTGGAGAGACAGGTGCCCTGAAATATTGACCCGAACTAATGGGTTAATGGGGCAACGCTCAGCCCGTGTTCATGCAGGATCCAGTTCTTGCAGCCCCATAGGGTGCATCTGAACCAGCCCAGCGCCCCTTTAGCACTCCTCGCATCGCACACGGATTTTGGCGCCAATTTTGTGCTGACAATTTGCATACAATCCGCGTCCCGTGTGCTTTTCATCCTTTACAATCCACGACGAATTTCCATGTATATTTTTGGCTCCAGCTTGGAAAAGATATCAGCTGCATAAAAAAAGTAACTGTAAATTTATTTCTATAAGTTCCACCCAGAAAATGGAAGTTTTGCCGCTGATCAGGAAGTAATTACGTGACAGATCTGTATCAGGAAATCATCATTTGTGAACATCCCCTAATGGTGGATTCATGCGGGCTGTAATTTTACGCCGCTTACTCCTCATGCTTTATGTATTGATTTTGATGCAAATTTGCAAAAATTAGGATGAAATCTGCTGGAATCTCCCGTTTTTTCCAAGAAAACCTGCAACAAAGTCTTCATATAAAGGGATCCAATGCCGCCTGTGCCATTGCAACACTTCCATTTTTTCTAATTCTGCTGTTCTGTTGATGCCGGAGTTTGTGTTCTGACGGGAGAGGAATCGTCCCCTGCAGCAGTGTTTTTCTTAATTTCTATCCAGACAGTGCGAATGCTATTGACATGAGATGTGTGCATCGCTCCGAGTAGATCTCCAGAGGACGACTATTGAGTGACCTACTTCCAGTAGGAAGCAATGAGGAGATGTAGCGATCCAATATCAAGCAGCCGAGAGGTCCCCGACTTCTCCATTTAGGCTGGTTTCACACTTCCGTTTTTCCCCTTGCGGCGCCCCCGGCATTTTCCCGCAGCGCCGCATCTGAAAATCTGATGCGCCGCATGCGGCTTTTTTCGCATTGACATGCATTAGCGCCGGATGGCGCCGCATGTCAATGCGTTGCATGCGGTTTTGTCTGGATGCGGCGCAAATGTACATTGCGGCGTCCGGAAAAAACGCTGCATGTAACGTTTTTTTGTTTTGCCGGATGGTTTCTTATCTCTCCAAGCATCAGAAACCATCCGGCAAAAAACCGCATTTTGCCCGCCGGAAGTGTGAAAGCTTTTCACACGCGGCGCTGCGGCAAAATGCCGGGGGCGCCGCTTAGGCGCCCGCCGGATGTGTGAAAGAGGCCTTAGATGTTTTCCAAGAATGATGATAAAAATGTAACTGAAGCAGCAGCAGCAGCAGGCACTGACAGCAGCGGGCTCCTGTGCAAGAAGTGCATATGGGCCCCCAAAAGGAGAAGGCTGAGTGTCGGCCTCAAATTTGTGGACACGTCACACCGCCTATACCGCCTCTCTCCCCGTTTGCAGGCTGTCTGTAAAGTTCAGAAACCTCCTCAGTCACAAATATACTGAATAGTATATTATAAGGGGAGGAGGGAGATGGAGCTGCAGCTTCTCACTTCACCACTTCTTTTCATAAAGGAAAATAAGAAACTCTGTAATATATCTCCTCAATTAAATCTGCTTCCTTCTCCACTTATGAGCCACTTCTTCCTCTTCCCCGACTCCTTAATTCATCATCTGCTCTAAACTACAGATAAAATCCATCTATATCTAAATAACCACCAGCTCACTGAGGGAGTCATTTACAGCTACTCATTGAAGTCTAAAGGAATAGGGGAGGGAGGAGTAGTGAGCGGTAGAGACTTATGCTGCTACTTCCTATTGTTTTATATCACTCTGGTGCTGGATTCACTTTTAAGCTGCTCAGTACTTCTGTAAAATGTCCTCAGAATGGCTGAAGCCATCATTTAATAAGTGTTTTTTCTCACCCATTTGATGGATTCTCAGCTACACTGCTCAGTACTGCCGAGTAAAGTGTTGCATGCTGCTTCTTGTTAGTAACTGATATCTCACTCCAGAACTGGATTCTCAGCTACACTGCTCAGTACTGCTGCTGCTTCTGATTATGTGCTACATAAAGACAGGAGATCAGGAATCATTCATGCCTGTGTGTGCTGTGTATTGGGGACATTATAGCCGCTACTGTCACTCCCAATATCGCAGAGACAACTGAAATTTAGAGAAGAGTCTTCAGTGGGGAAGAGATATAATGTACACACATATGGCAGTTTATCCTGAATATTTACCTTACCTTAACAGGTTCACTTTAAGCTTTATTTACATAGTAATTAAAAACCCCTTTAAATCTGAAATGGAAGCATTATTATATACGGCCGTACAGGATACTTCTGACATAACTCAGTTTTCCTGTGTGATCAGTCCTTGCGTTACACGATCACCTTTCCTTTTATCCATTATCCTCCGTTGCCCGATCGTCTATGTTGTGGTTTACAGGAAAGTAAATTACTTCTTTAGAAGAAGCCACTTTAGGAGACTGGAGAACATTCTCCTCCAGAGGGACTGAAAAAAAAAATAGTATTACTCATTTCCAGAGCTTTCTGTTTAACACTGCGGCTTTTAGGAAAGCTGTTAACACAGAGGAAGATGCATTGTTCCTCATCCACCTGCAGGAAGACATGGGAGGTGGAGAGATACAACACAAGGACTAGCAATAGATGGGTAGTGATTCAGCGATGATGATAATCTGCTGCAATATTATCAATATTATCACTGTGGAGTAAAATCGCCACACAGTGCACAAATAAAGCTGCCAAGTAGTGCCTATTCATTTCCTCCTAGACGTCCTGTCATATGCGTAGCCTAGTCCTCTTCTCCTCCCTGACCACTTTTCTCCTCTTTCCCCCTTCTCTTTCATGACAATTGTCTTTCCCCTATTTCCCCACTTCTCCTCTCTTCTTTTCCCTATCATTTTTACCCTATTTCCCCAATAGTCCTCTCTTCTCCTTCATGACAGTCGTTTTTCCCCTATTTCCCTGCTTCTCCTTCCTGACTATCGTCTTTCCCCTATTTCTCCTCTTCTCCCTGAGAATCATCTTTCCCCTATTTCCCCGCTTCTCCTCCCTGACCATCGTCTTTCCCCTATTTCTTCTCCTCCCTGACCATCGTCTTTCCCCTATTTCTCCTCTTCTCCCTAACCATCGTCTTTCCCCTATTTCTCCTCTTCTCCTCCCTGACCATCGTCTTTCCCCTATTTCTTCTCTTCTCCTCCCTGGCCACGTCTTTCCCCTATTTCTCCTCTTCTCCCTGACCATCGTCTTTCCCCTATTTCCTCGCTTCTCCTCCCTGACCATCGTCTTTCCCCTATTTCTCCTCCCTGACCATCGTCTTTTTCCTATTTCTCCTCCCTGACCATCGTCTTTCCCCTATTTCCTCGCTTCTACTCCTTGACATAATCTTTCCCCTATTTCTCCTTTTCTCCTCCCTGACCACCGTCTTTGCCCTACTTCTCTTCTCCTCCCTGACCATCGTCTTTCCCCTATTTCTCCTCTT
>VIAB01000154.1:451078-462513 GCA_009801035.1 Oophaga pumilio
TTTTTATCCAGGAGAGCCTTCCAGCAGTTTTACAAAGAATATGTGGAGTACACATGTCCCACAGAAGATATATATCTGGAGTAGCCATGGATTTCTAACACAGAAACCAGTTCTGTGCATGGACAATTCGCCGGAGCCGGAGGCTGCAATCTGGTGGAGGGAGGTTGGGCTGGAGGCTTGTGCTCCTCTGTGCCTGCGCCCCGCTGTGCCGGTGATCTGGGTGTGTGTATGCCGGCCGAGGCCAGCAGGGCCGCGCCACCATGTAACGTTCCCCAGTAACCGTCTCTTCTTGACTCTGCTCCTGACCCATTTGTGCATATTCAAGAATCTGGAGAACTATTATCCCTAACTCCCCCCCTCCATACGCTGCAAATGGAACATGCCCCATAAGTGAACATAAAAGTCGGAACAAACTAAACAACTGCCGAGGGGGGATGAGGCGGCATGTGTTGCCCGCGTGTCGCTGTACTGAGGCGGTGGGAAATAATTGGTTCGTATGTTAATCCTGACATTGAAAAAAAACACAAAAAAAAAAATCGCTTAAAAAATATAGCGTCCGAAGAAAGGAGGCACCCCATAATATGGTGAATGGCTGACGTGCGTGTTACACTAATGTATGTTAGTGACGCTGCAGAAATCTCCATTCAGAAGGTTATTGACATGTGACAGCAAACCACAGGACGCGTATGTGGAGGCGCGGGCAGCGGGTATGTGATTAGACAGGCGGAATGTATAGAAACACAACTAGGCCTCAGGTCTCCAGCGCTGTCTCCAAGGCAATGCATCCATAGCAACCAATCAGGGTTAAGCTTACATTACCTGAACTGCGCTGGAAAAATGAAACCTGGATTCTGATTGGTTGTTATGGACAACAGGGACAACTATGACACAGAATGCCCAGTGTGTACGCTGCCCTGGATTGACAAGGTGCTGCACAATGGCTGACTTTCCAAAGGGCTTGCACAATGCTACTCAATGTTTTCTTTGGGTTGTCCCAACTGGGCTATCTTAATTTACTGATCCCTGGGGGGTCTGACTGCTGGGCAGTGGTGGCACCATTAACCCATGAATGGTTATCACTCCCAGAGTCCATTTCACCAGTCCAGTATTGAGCCCCTTATTCCCCAAGCACACGTATTAAAAAATACTGATGCAATTGTCATTTGCTCTTTCTTTTGACCCTTTAGTTTTGCTGCTTTTTGTCGGAAGTCTGACATAACATTTTAAAATTAAGAAGCTATACATTATTTTTTTACTCATTATTTTTATTACATTATTAATGTAATTATTTTATTATCCTAGCCCAAACACCAAGCTCCAACTGCTTTCCCTAACCCTAGCTCCAATGCTAGCAGTAACCCTACCTCCAATGCTAGCCCTAACCCTAGCTCCAATCCTAGCCCTAACCCTAGCTCCAATCCTAGCCCTAACCCTAGCTCCAATCCTAGCCCTAACCCTAGCTCCAATCCTAGCCCTAACCCTACCTGCAATCCTAGGTCTAACCGTAGGCCCAACTCCTATTCCTTGCCCGAACTCCAATCCAATCCCTACCCTAGCTGCAATCCTAGCCCTAACAATGGCCGCAATCCTAGCTTTAGCCCTAGCACCAATCCAATCTCTAACCTTAGCTGCAATCCTAGCCCTAACCCTAGAACCAACTCCTATTCCTTGCCTGAACTCCAATCCTAGCCTTAACCCTAGCTCCAATCCTAGGAGTAACCCTAGCTCCAATCCTAGGAGTAACCCTAGCTCCAACTTCTATTCCTAATCCGAGATCCAATCCCTAACCCTAACTCCAATCCTAGCCCTAACCTAAGCTCCATTTCTAGCTCTAACACGAGCTCTAATCCAATCCCTAAACCTGGCTGCAATCCTACCTCTAACCCTAGCTCCAATACAATCCCTATTCCGAGATCCAATCCGTAACCTTAGCTGAAATCCTAGCCTTATCCCTAGCTCCAACTCCTATTCCTAGACCGAACACCAATCCTAGCTCCAATAATGGCCTTAACCATAGTCTGAAGCCTAATCTTAACCCTATCACTAAGGGAAAAATGTTGTTCCCCAATAGAAATTGTCACCCCCGGATACAGAACATGTGGCACCCTGTCAGCCAAGCCACCTCTGCTGGGACCCCTACTGATCCCAAGAAATGGGTTCTGAAAAACTCTTGTAATAAAGTGGTGCCTGCACCTGCAAGCCATGGCTCCTTACATTGTCTACGGGCGATTGTACTTGGCTACTTCCACCAATCTCATAGACAAGGAATGGAGCAGTGGGGCACATGCATTTCAGTGCCCTGTCCTCTGAGTCGGTGGGGGTCCCAGAAATCTGCACCCCCACAATGGTCAGCCAGATGTAACCTTTTTTGTTTGCATAGGTAATAATGGGTTTAGCTGGGTCAGTCACTTTTACTATTTCTTCAACTAAAAATGTAATTTTCTTTACCTGTTCACTGTCCTGACGTGTGTCCATGAAAGTGCAGTCCTGGGACAGCTTTCTTAGATTTCTGTGCTGCTTTTTCCCCTCTGTTGCTCCTCCTGGAAATATCTGGATGCATTGGCAGCTCTGTGCTATCAATTTAGACAGTGACAGATACTGCCAGGAGGAAGAACAGGGGAACCGCAAACCAAAAAGTTCTATGAAACGTGAGGGCTTAGGTGGAGCGAGTACAAGGTTTACTAAAGCACACATCAAGAGAGCCGAGATCCCCTCATAAATCTCACAAATACAGTACAGGATAGGTTTTCAGAGCACTGCAACTACTGACCCCGCAGGAAACAGCTTTCCTCTACATATTAATTAAATGGAAGTAGATATTGTATAAGGAAAAAAATATCTGGAATTTTCCAACTTTTTCTGCTTGCTGTCAGTGAATGTAAACAGGTGAGAACCTTACACAGACTCTGAGCAGTTCACACTTTGCAATGTTTCTTAGAAATGACTGTTTCCTTTCATTGACAGCAAACAGAGATCTTGACAAGATGAGGAATTGACACTCAAAGCTGGTAAGAAAATTGTACAACTTTTTGCTATACTGTGGATTTGTCCGTCTGTAGTCCATGACCCCCGGTCCAGAGCCTCGCGAACCTATTATCTGTCGGCATCACGGCACGTCTTCTGATTAGGTACTCGGCGAGACATGACGTCACGCTGGGCATAGTAATCAGAAGAGGCGCTGGGGATGCCACCGGAGGAGGTGGCTACCAAAGTACAACTGGACCAGAATCCTGCAAATCTTTCTTCTCAACTTACCCATCTACTTGCTGATGGTTTCCCAATCAATATGAAGGATCTAACGCCAGAACCTGCATAATTCCTCCTGTTTTTCACAGAATAGGTGGCATGGAAGGTGCCTGCCTGCTAGTTATTATAACATGTATTTTTGGCATATTTCTGGAAACTTTCGAGGTCTGAATTGACCGCTGGGTTGAATTTTCCGAAATTTACATAAATATTTGTGAATGCTTTTTCAGGTTTGATCATATTTCGTGTCCCTTTAAAAGAACAAGAATTTATTCTCGTGTGTGTGTAACCGGGGCATTGATTGTACTGATGGGGGGTCTTACGGGTTGGGGGCAGAGGGCGGCTCGTGACTCCTCAATAAACAGCCTGAGATTTATTTATTACTAATTTGTGCTCGTGTTTCTGTATTCACTTTTTTTTTTTTAAAAAAAGAAAAGTCACAGATGCCAAAAACTGCACAGTGGTCTACAATTTTTGCTTCCCCCACCACATCCGTAGTTGTTACAACTGCAAGGCCATGCTGAGACTTGTAGTGTCACACAGAAGGTTAAAGACCAATGCATCAGAATACCAACACCTAGTGCTAGCAGCACGAGCGCCACGTCTTATACATTACACGCAGGTTTATTCCCCGATGGTCTCATCACAAGCTACAATACTGTCCCCAAATCTACAGGGCCTCCGGGACCCCGCTGTCTCACATGATGTCATCATAGTACAGTTCCCCGATGTCCGGCTCATCACGTTTGCTTTTCCCGGCCTGTGCTAGCCCTGCTGGTTGCTGCCGAGTCACTCGATGACGAAACGAAGGATGTTTTGGCAGCACGCCATAATCTAGGGCCAAAAGTGTGAAAAAACATGATTTTACCATTTCAATAATAATCATTAGCAGTTTCCGATATACAGGTATGTAACGGTTAGCGAGCGATTCACTCGCAGATTTCAGGGGGTCCGACCGCTGGGACCCCGACTGATTCCAAGAACGGAGCTCTGATGTGTCTTATTCCACTGCCCCCTCCTCAGGATCAGACGGACCCCCGGTTATCAGCAATTCATCACCTACAGCATCCTCGAGAGGTGATACTTCTAAAAACGGGAATAACACTTTACAGGGGTTGTCCAGAGTTACCCCCACATCGGAGGTGAGCGCTGCCAATGTTCTGACTCCTGAATGCGGTTAATCAGTGTGTTCACCGTTGAGTCGGCGAGTCTATGGCAGACAACCTGGACTTCTGCTCCGGATTTTGGAGAATGCTGGGTTAGGCTACACTGATATATTCCGGCGAGGTCTGCTGTTTTCTCGGCAGCACTTAGACCCAAAATGTCACTGAGCCATACACACACCAGGGTTAATAACAGCTCTGTGTCTCCGGTCCGTGAAACTCGGAGCAGGTCCTATTCTCATCCGGATAAAAAAGTTCAGAAAGTTTATACCTGCTTCAGGGGAAAAAAAAAGCCCCAAAAGGATGCAACTAGAATCTTCTGAAAAGAAAAGCTGATCTGTTCCTCTGCTGGTAACACTCACACAGTCATGTTTTCCTGTAGCACAGTATTTAGATTATGCCCACAAACCTGAGCAGGTCGCTGAACCCTGACTGCATTTATTGGCCAGACCTACCCCAAGTGCAGATCCGAAGCACAAACGTTCTGTCTCTGATTCCACTACGGATTTTTCCGTTGCGATTTAGCTCCATGTGAACATACCCTTGGAGAAGACCGTTATGGGGGGTGCAGACAGGACACTTGCACCTTGTAACACGAGGTTGCACTTACGTCCTCTCTGCCACCAGTGTTACCAATGGTGCATACTGGGCGGGGGACCTGGCACCGATTATTGGCTTCGAGCTTATAATAATGCTGAACTGATAACAAATCTATAAAATCCCATTACCATCTACAAGTCCAAAGTGCTCCACCGGGATCTCAGCGAGAGCTTCGAAGTCGAGGGGGATTTCACGTCGAGCTCTGTAATCAGAGAGATCAGCATGACCGCTATAGAACTGTCTGGAGATGAATGTGGCTCCTCACCCACTCACCGTCGTAACGCCGGAGAACACGCGACGCTTCCTAGAAGAAGTAACAGGAACAGCCACGAGAACGGAAGACTCCCACCCATGTCTAGGGGACGGAAGGCAAGTGAGCCACAAAGAACCGATGACATCACAATGGGCCGGAGACAACGGCGTCACTTATTTTTTATTATTGTCCAGAAAAGAGACTTTTTTGGTTTACTTTTTTTTATTTTATAATCAGCCAAATTATTCATTTTGGAATCGCTCATTACACACGAGGCGTCCACCTTACAATACATAGAATATTAAACAAAATTTGTAATAATTTTACATCTATTAAAAATAAAAAGTTTTTTTTTTTGAGTCACATGAAAGTTTTTATTTCAATCACATTCAAGTGTTTTAAAGATTCCTTCCCAACATTGACCGTGATATATCAGGGTAGGTAATAAATGGCCGGACGCTACGGGTCTCGCCCTCGTGAAAACGGGGTCAGAAACGCTCGTCGGGAAAAGCACTGGCTGTGCTTGTTTGTCGCTGCGCCACTCATTCTCTACGGGACTGCCAGAAAAATTCGAGGGTTCTTCACACCTATGTCTCTCAGTCCTGGGGAGAAGGAATGGAGCAGCGCCGCACGATCCGGCCAACGCTTTATTATGTGGGGTCAGAGCGTTCCTGTTAAAGAATATAATCCACAAGGAAATTCCGAATATTTATTATAATCGCTACAAAACTCAAAGGGGTTGTAAGAAATCGGAAAAACATGGCTGCTTATTTCCAGACACAGCGCCACTCTTGCACTGACTTGAACGGGGGATTAGTTGTAGTACCTGACCCAGCCATTTGACCAAGTGGCGCTGCTTCTGGATGAAAGCTGCCATGTTTTTCCAATCCTTTTAATATTGGAAATCGTAATGCACAACATAGAAAGTAAATCATGACGGGAGTTTACAAAGGATCCCAGTGCTCACAACGGTCCAGGTCTCTCATAGTAGAAAATCTCATCAATTATGAAATAGTCACAGTTTAATATGGGAAAAATCCAGGCGCCACGTCAGAAATGTCATCCGCGCTGTGACGCCACCGATGCCGTGCTGGTATCACCTGGTGGAAGGGTCCAGATCAACCTCCCGAGTCCATCATCCCCAGTTGTAAAAGTAAATCTTCTGCCACACGGGTAGGTAATCCATCAGAGGACCTTCACAGGAACGAGAGGGTGAAAATGCAGACCCCCAGGAGATACCCAGCCCATAGAACAGCATAGATCACGCCACTTACGTGCCACCAAACCAAGACCCGGGACGTAGTCTCCCAAGAGCCGGAGGAGGAGCAGAAGACGAATTCTGTCAGTACGAAATGAAGTCCCATGAGCGTAGAGCAAGAGCGCCCCGCCATACATTGCAGAAAAGGACCGTTATCCCAGTGCCCACCATGTAAGAGCATTTTCTCTTGCCTCCACAGCAGCGCTCCTTTTAAAGGGATACTGCTAAGATATGTC
The DNA here is from genome assembly GCA_009801035.1 of Oophaga pumilio. NCBI lineage: Eukaryota > Metazoa > Chordata > Amphibia > Anura > Dendrobatidae > Oophaga > Oophaga pumilio. Next base: position 457,835 of record VIAB01000154.1, read on the forward strand.
ATCATGTTACGATCGGTGGGTCCAGAGAATAAAAGGGATGGAGCGTTGGTGCAGCGCTCTTGGCCATTCTGCTCTGCGGCCCCCATTAAAGTGAATGGAGCGGTTGTAGTTCCCTTCACAGCAGGTGGCCAAGAGCGGCGCGCTGCAGGTAAACCAGTGCCTGGTTCGTTCATCCATGGATCCCAGAGGCTAGACCCCAATGATCATCACATGATGACATAACCTTGTCTGTGACGAGACAACCGCTCTAGAAGCGCCATATTTCGGCCTGCCGTGTGCGATGCGGACGCTCCCGTACAGGCTCCTATGTATGCTGGATACTCACTCAGTGTAGCGGTTATAGAAAGGGGAGCGCAACAGATAATAGAGTAAAAGCAGGGTTCTTCTCTGCAGCTCTCCTCGCTCCCTGCGGCTCAGATGGTGGACGTCACGCAGCACGGACAGGCTGGAAAAGAGGATATATCTATGTCATAGCCATGAACGGGCTGGGACCCCTGCAGCAGCTCTTATATAATGCAATCACTGCGTTCCTTTAAAAAAAAAATATCTGGACACTTGGGGGACTTTTTCTTAAATGCAAATATTTGGGGCTAAAATTAATAATTGCAATTGGGTTTCATTAGAAATTTTGCAAAGTTTTGCTTTTGCTGACAGCAGAAAAAGTGACCAGAGACTCCATCAGTGAGCATGTTCTGATAACGTTTGTCACTCATCATGCTTCTTGGAGCTCCGCTATGCAAATTTATGACCACAGACCAAATAAAAGATGGGACAAACCTTCGTGTGATCATTCGAAAAAAAGCATGTAACTCATTTTGCAACCAGTAATGGTGCAGTCAGAGTGCCGTATTTCGCATCGCAAACCTCGGACTGGCCGGCGGCTCTCCTGACCGCTACATAGAAATGCCACCACGCTCAGGTCAGGAGAGCCGCCAGCCAGTCCAAAGTTGTGATCCTCCCCCAAGTATGGCCGACTAAATGCACCCTAATAAGAAGGGAAAGAAAAAGCCTGTAAAAGCCAAACGGTGCAAGTTTTTTTTTAATGAGCCTCGATTGCAAAAATTATTTTTAGCCCAAAATGCGTGCCCCCGAAAGTGTCCGATAGGAGTAATGTTCCTATCCGCGGGGTGTTACTCTGGTAGCACGCAGAATATCTGATGGTGGATCCTAACCTTGCAACATCCAATGCAGCGGCCAACAACCACGGCTTCCATGATTTCTGACCCCATACAGCCAAGCTGGCCACTGTAAATAAAGGGTTAAGGTGCAATAGGGGAGAAATCAGACTGGAAAGGATGAGAAAAAGAATGGGAACGATGGCAAACAATCCGCTGACATCTCCGAAAAATAAAGGATACAGTGTGCAACGGGCCGCAGGATGTGAACCGTTTCGGCGGCGGTGCCCAGCGCGCCCAGATCAGAAGGTTTTCCGTTCCTTTCATGGTGTCCGTCTCGCCTCGTCTCCGGGACATGGGGGCTTCTCCAATAGCGACTTCGGCCAGAGGGGGCTTATAATAAAATAAAAAGTTATCTGCATAGTATCAGACATCCCATACAATGGACGCCGAAAGCGAGTCCTTACTGTCACTGAGGGATCGCACCGCGCGGCTCGAGCGCTTGCCCACAAAACAGGCGTCTTGCTTTCCATCGCTTTCCTCTCCTGCAAGCAAAATCATGATAAAACAGGAGTGAGCGGTCGGAGACGCTGTTCCGTATATTCGTCGCTACTTTTGCAAAACTGCAGAACATTTGATGCTGATGTGGAGATTGAAGCTGCCGATGGACAGCATCAGACTAGTGACGAGCGAGCGACAGATAAGGGGTTAATCCGAGCACACCCGCTCATCACGACATCAGACTCCAGATCCAGCTTGTAAAGAGAACAGATTTTAGTGCTGAAACCATTGGTACCGCTGTATAGGTCATAATACAACAACAAAAATTATATCCGTCTTTCAGTGATGCGATGTGCCAGCGCTGAGAAATCAAGCTTTAAAGTCCCACGTAAATCAGCCTTAAAGTGCAATAAGGGCGTGTCCGTGCACTGAGTATGAGGACACACCCCCAACGCACCTCCAGGCTGATGGGCATTTGGCTGGATTTCTCCGCACTGGCTCATCAGATCACAACATGACAGGTACCACTTTTATTGCTGTGCTAGGACCGAGGCAGCCGTATCATTTGCATCTGGTAGTAAAATCTTCTGGACAGGATCCCTTTAAGGGAGACAAAGAATGGGGCATTAATTGAGAGAGTGAAAGTAGGCACAGAGCGTGTGTTCCATGTACAGAATGTGATCTGGAGGACGTGCGGCGATATAGGGAAAATCAGAAATAATAAGTAATTGGCTTGAATGCCCAAACAAGACATTAAATAAGAATGCACCTGGTCATTAACCAGATAGAATAAAAACCCCTTTAAGAGGACACACAACATGACTCCAGACCTGTCTGGTTGAGGCCCCCCTCTCGGTCTAGTGGGGTCACAGGAGGAGAGGTCTGGATCCCGGACTTATACCACAGAAGCAGCACAATACGGAGACAGGCCCTAATGGGAAAGAGAAGAGACCCTTGATTTTAGGAAGCCGATGTGACAACCAAAATGGCCGCCAAGGCGCCATGTACAGAGGCCGCAATCAAGTTCTCATTTTTGCACCAATGAGCCTAAAAAAAGTTGCCGACGATACTCACTTCAGCAGCTGTATAACCAGTATGGCCGCCCATCGGATTTTGTCGCCCCAGGCACGTGCCGATCCGATTTCAATGAAAACTTCCAGACTTTCCAGGACTCCCAACCAATTTTTAAGACGCCTCTGGGAGCCGTCCTGTGACAGATGGAAACGGAGGTAAATGAAAGGGTTATGTGGGGTTAGAAAAAGAAAACAAGGGTGGTCCTAACCAAAAAACAGCACCCACACCCCCGTGCCACCCCCCGGGCACGGCTCGTGTCTGGCATTGCAAATTAGAGCCATTGAAGTGAGTGTGGCCAAACTGCAATACTGTACACAACCTGCGCACAGGGGCGGCGCTGTTCTATGAAAGAAAGCAGCCATGTTTTTCTAACCTTGTCATTGACACTTACAGTGGGGGGCGGCTTCAGAAATTCTTTCCTTAGGATTCCATCGTTGAGCAGAACCAGGAGATTGGAGGACGAGTAAACTGGAAAGAGATGATGATGATGATGAAACATCGGCCGACGTTTTATGGCGCTGCTGCATCCCAGCGTAGCGCAAGTGAACGGGAGCATCGCCACAACTGAGGTGCCAGAAGAGGCAGCTACAAAGCTCGGCACAAGTCACGGGACCTCGCTGGACTCAACAGGAACACAATCACTGGCGCCATGTTACGATGTAGCATCGGAAACTGATGAGCGATGACAGCTTGTGTACAGTGCCGGAGTACGGCAGCGCCGTGGAGTAAAGAAGCACCGCAGAGTATGGCAGTACAGCGAAGTAAAGCAGCGCCGGAGTACGGCAGTGCCGCGAAGTACGGCAGCGCCGTGGAGTAAAGCAGCGCCGCGGAGTATGGCAGTACAGCGGAGTAAAGCAGCGCCGGAGTATGGCAGTGCCGCGAAGTACAGCAGCGCTGCGGAGTATGGCAGTGCCACGGAGTAAAGCAGCGCCGCTGAGCATTGCAGTGCCGCGGAGTAAAGCATAGCCGGAGTACGGCAGTGCCGTGGAGTAAAGCAGCGCTATGTAAGCATCAATACATGATCCAGTATATCACACATGCACTTACCGAGCTCGGATAGTTCATGGGAATCTGAAAAGCGACCTAAAAATATTAGAAAAGATAAATAAATCTAAGGCATAAATAGTTTGCCACCATAATACTGACACAGAATGAACGACGTTTAAAAAAATTCAGAAAAAAGTTTGTCGCCATTTTCAGAAATTTGTAACTTCTTATTTTTCCGTCACCGGTCTTGTTTTTATTTCCGGAGAGCTGATTTTTATCGTTACCGTACATCTGTCATTTTTAAGGCTTTTTATTGCATTCTTTTGGAAAGATGCGGTCAGTGAACGGCGGCCATACTGACGGTTCAGGAGGTTTTATTATTATTTTTGCCGTTTAACGTTAATTTGATGTTTTCACAGATCGGACTTCTACGATTCCGAAAAGGTTTAATTTGTTAACTGGGAAACGGCAATATTTCAGTATATGGCTGGAGTGGTGTCCGGGGGTCTTCAGCAGTGTCCAGGGGTCTTCAGCAGCCCTTCCTCTCCCCCACCCTCAACTAATCTGCAGCCATTGAATGATGTCAGGGTCAATGGGAGCAGGACGGTTTTGTGACTCGATCACTTAATTGGCGCTGACAGTGATTGACGGCAGCGTTTAAACGACAGTGATCAGGGCTCGCTCTGGTCTCGGCTGTTAGCGGTTGTAGGACGCAGGTCCTGATTCTGCCCCATACACCCGACACAGGGCGTACTGATCCATCCCATGAGAAGAAGGGGTTGAATTCTCCCCCTAATGTCAGCTGGGGGCATGGAGAGACGCACCGTACAGCGGCCAATGCGAATGACGCTCTCTGTAAGACCCCGGCGTCCATATTGGCAGTCACCCAGCTTTCTCAGGACCAGATGCAGCCAGTCAGAGCATTTTTAGGCAGCCATGTCCTTTAAGATCCCATTGCCACATTGCATGCACATCCTCAGGTGTCGCTGCAGCGGACGGGGT